>JAECXB010001419.1:0-27132 GCA_018151435.1 Zaprionus africanus
ACCAATAAAGTCAGCATGGCGCATGAGCAAGAGGCCTTCCTGAAAAATTTCGCGAAGACACTCTGCGGGTATTTGTCCTGGGGCTAAAGCGCAGTCTTACAGATGTTCTCTTCGCAGCCAAACCAGGAGATTCACCGTTTGCTCTGCACTCGCACAAGAGGTGGAGGCGAACGACGAGAGATATGCTTTTGCGGCACAGGGCAAAAGCCAATGTACTAGGTCATCTCAGCAGGCTGGGGCACAGCCAAGGGGGTCAAAGAACCCGTATTTTACAGAACCCGCAGGGGACAGAATTATACTCCGCAGCCGCGAGCAGAGCCGTAGCGCATATCGATGACGACAGTGAGAGCGACGCAGACGCTCTTAATTTTTTAGGGATAAATCCCTGCTTGCCGTCATCAGACGAAGAACAGCAGGGATAGATATAAACTTCCTTATCGACACCGGCGCGTCAAAAAGATTTATCAGGCCACACAAGGGGCTGCGTGGCGTCCGTCCGGTTAGCTCACCGTTCAAAGAACATTCGTTCCGTGGCTCAACTAGCAAAAGTGCTTTGTCACGTTATTCAGCGTAAAAACAACCTTCTTCCTCTTACCAGATTTGTCAACATTCGATGGGATTATCGGCCGAGACCTGCTAGCGCAGGCCGGCGCATCACTTAGTTTGGCCTCCGGCCTGCTTAAATGCAGCACAGAAGTTGAGAAGGTCTCTTTCCATACGTGCGCAAATGTCAATTTTTTAAATATGTTGTGATCCAAATGGAAGGTCTTTGCAGATCCCAACGAGGCCCCTTGCCTTACAATATCTCAGTGGTTGCCACCATTAGCACAGTAAATGAGGAGCCTATCTATGCTAAACATTACCCGTACCCCATATGGGTAGTAGATAAGAAAGAAACCAATGAGGCGGGCAATCTTAAAAAAGGGCTTGTAATAGACTCCCGCAAACTCAATGAGAGAAATATTCCCGACAAATACCCTATGCCAAACATCTCATTGATACTAAACAATTTGGGAAAAGCCCACTTCTTTTCAACTCTAGATCTTAAATCTGGCTATCATCAAATTATAGTCACGAAACGTGACCGCGAAAAGACATCTTTCTCTGTTAGCGGGGCAAAGTATGAGTTAAAGAGACTATCATTTGGTCTTAAAAACGCCGTCAAAGGGTGTCCGTCGAAAAATTCAGGTACGTTTCTCTGAAGCCCAACAACAAGCGTTCCGGAAGCTCCGAATCATCTTGGCGTCAGAAGACGTCATGCATAGTTACCCAGATTATAAGAAGCCATTTGATCTAACGACAGATGCTTCTGCGTACGGTATAGGCGCAGTCTTGCCTCAAGAGGGCCGCCCTATAACAATGATTTCGAGGACACTAAAAAAAAACGAAGCCAACTACGCGACAAACGAGCGGGAGTTATTAGCCAGCGTATGGGCCCTAGCTAAGCTGCGGCATTACCTGTATGGAGTTAAAGACATAAATATCTTTACTGACCACCAGTCTTTGCCTTCTCCGTATCAGAATCGAACCCCAATACAAAAATTGAGAGATGGAAAGCCCGCATAGATGAATCTAACGCTCGTTTATTTTACAAGCCCGGTCAAGTGAACCTGGTAGCGGACGCATTATCCAGATAACAGCTGTTAAGATTTGATTTGATATCAATCAACGTCGGAGTAATATCAAAACTGTATTTTATTATGTTATTATTAAGTTTGCTTGCCCCAGGTGCATAACCATGTGGCAGAGGTCGCCGCAATAAGTACAGAAACAAATTGGGCTGCGGAGTAAGAATGAGTAGTTAAGTGAGAGTTACTTTTCATACTGATTTTATTTTCTTCGTTGTGGGGTTTATATACACGTTTCTTACCAGCTAGATATTTACTTAGGTTCTATATGCACGATAAAAGACAAATGTTACTATCTAAGTCTAATGATATCTGCTGATTTATGGCATGCAGATGGTGCGAAATCGTTCATCTGCATGCATAGTGATGAAGGGTCGATGTTTACTAAGTCCGCCTGCATATCAGCGAACGGTCAGTATTTGTTATGTTTGTATGCCTACCAGCGACGGTCAGTGCATATCAGTAAAGGGTCACTGTTGATTTAGGTACGTGAGAAAGGTACCCTGTCGCCTATCTGCTTAAGATAGCAGTGTGCCTGCGTATCATCTGCAGCGTACGATTTTCTGCAGTTATGTAAAATCGTACATCCTCCCGGCTGTTGAACATATGTTCAAGAGTCGTCGATATTGATTCTAAATTGTTGTGGGCTCTCTTCAGTCGGTGGATCTGATTTGGCGGATGTCCTTCCTTTGTAATAATTGGTTCTAATATAGAGTGTGGACATGATCATCATGAACAGGAGTCCACCGTATAATGCGATGTGATGATGTTTAATTGGTTCAATTTCTTGCGGTAATTGAAATGTGTTGCTTGGAAAGAGTTTTTTTCGTAGTTGTTGTAAGTCGATGTAATGTTGCATCATTTCTTCCTTTGTTAGTGTCGTGCCAGGTTGTTCTGTTGTTGTTTTAATTTTGTTGATCATATCTCCAAAACGAGCGAACGACGTAGGTATGATTGTCTTGATGGTGTCATGACTGGTGAGAGTCATCAATGAGTTTCGTAGTGTACATCCAGCAGTTACACTTAGTATTCCAGATTTTTGTAAAGTGATGTCTGATGCTCCATCCGGACACGCTGCTGATAATTGCACTTGAGAATTTGTAGCAAATATCCAGTGATTTCTTGCATGCATGTTTAGTAGTGTAAATGTTTTGTTTGACTGTGTCAAATGACATGATGCATCTGTTCTGTTGTGAAACAATTTCATTTCGCAACTAGTTTCGATTGTGAATTTTGCTTGTTTATTTCTGCATATGAAATCGTCAGTGTCTCTTGGATAGCAATTTTGCATTCCATTTCTGTCAATTCTACAAATTCATCTCGATGATCGTTGATTGCAATGAACGGAATCTTGATGTCATAGTTGATTATTCCATTCTCGGATGTTGACGGAATAGGACTGAGCTTAAATATTTCAAGCATTTGTGTGGATACTAATGGTAATGTAATTTTGATAATTACATGATTATTTACTATAGTTCCTTTAGCCCTCATCATTTTGTAGAGCATTAGCATGTTGTCCGGCGTGACAGGTAGAATTTGGTCATTCTTCAGGTGTTCTCGTATTTGATTCAATTGTTGCTTTAATTGTTTTGGCGAGATCAGTGCTGGACTTATCGTATTATGACGAATGTCTCTTAATACATTAATAATTTCACTCTGCATTCGTTGTAAGTTTGTTGCTAAAAGTGTTAGCTGCGTTGTAAGTGTGATGTACCATTGAAAAGACTGGAAATGGTCCTTTTCTTTCTTTGCCGCTGTCATGAATCCTTCTATGACTGTGAGTCTTTTGGAGTTGGACACTTCATCTCGACGTATCACATTAATTGTTGAATCGATTAACGTGGTTTGGTTTTCAATTAGCATTAATAAGTGATTCTCATTGTCCTTTACCTTCATGATAGTGCTCGACATTTCAAGTGCATAATTCGAATCTAATACTCCAAACAGGCTACTGGCAATATTTCCGACAATATCCAACGGTGCTCGTCGTGATCGTGGTTTTGTTAATAAATAATTTTCTGTTTGTAGATCCTCTTCGATGTGCTTAAAATGTTGGTACATGCCCTTGCATGCCTGAATTTGACTGAATTCCAGACATATTTCTCCAATCTTCTTTGTTCCTAATGAAAATGTCATCATATCTTGCCAATAAGTTGTAGTGAGTTGCGTTGTCCCAATCCTTTCAAAGAGGATCCCTGGCTTTCGTCCAAACTGGGTTATGTTAATTGATTGAGCCATTGCGAGTGGCAATAGCAGCATCATAACTAACAAAGTTGTTGTCAGTGATGGCATATTTAATTGATTTCGTTTCCTCTTCGCGTTGTTCCACTTCTTCCATCGGATGTTTGTGATCCGGTTCTTCTTCTGGAAATAGTGGGGCGATATGTTGGATGTCCCTTTTGAAGATGCCTCTTGCTGTTTTTAACTCGCCAACTCGAACGAAGCCATCCTTTCCAGGGATTGCATTGATAATACGTCCCATTGGCCAATGCAGAACTGGTCTCTTATTAGCACCAGCATGCCTTCTTTAACATTAGCATATGATTTCTTCCATTTATGTCGTTCTTGGAGTTGCTGTAGGTAACTCGTTGACCACTGTGACCAGAACTGATGTTTGACCTTGGATACTGCTGTCCATCTCTGTCCTAATGAAACAGGTTGCTGCGATGGTTCATGGTCCACTTGAGCCGTCAGTGGTTCTCCTATTATAAAATGTCCTGGCGTCAGTGCAGTCATGTCGTTTGGATCATTTGACAACGGCACTAGTGGTCGAGAATTTAATATTGCTTCAATCTCGACTACTACTGTTTCTAACTTTTCATATGTTAGTTTAACGGAGTCAATATTTTTAAGTAGTAGTTGCTTGGCTGATTTAACGGCTGCTTCCCATAGTCCGCCGAAGTGAGGTGCTCTGGGAGGAATACATTTAAAGGTTACTCCCTTTTGGTTGCAGCTCTCGATAATGGCCTTTTTTGCCTTGTCTGACTGAATTGCTTCTTCCAGATTTTTTAGCTTGTTGCTGGCTCCCACGAAGTTTGTTGCATTGGCACAATGCAAAGTCTGACACTTCCCACGTCGACTGATGAATCTTCGAAGAGCCGCTAGAAATGCATCGGTCGTAAGGTCGCTTACTAATTCCAAATGCACTGCCTTTGTTGCAAAACAGCAGAATATGGCAATATAAGCTACATGTGGTATCTTTCCACGGAGCTTATAATGGATTTTCATCGGTCCACAATAGTCTACCCCAGCATTAAGAAATGGTCTTGCTTGAGTGACTCTTAATGGTGGTAGATTTCCCATGATTTGTTGGATCAATCTCGGTTTGGCTCTTGTGCATCTTACACAGTTTTGCACGATATTCCGGGCTACTGTTCTTCCCTTAATGGCCCAGTACCTTTGCCGCATTGTTGCTAAAAGAGCTTGAGGTCCGCAATGCATGTTATCCTTATGACCTTGCTCAGATATCAACTTTGTAATCGGATCATTGTATGGCAGCAGCATAGGATGTTTTGCGTTAAATGTGATCTCTGCTGCTTCTAGTCTTCCACCTACTCGAATAATATTTTCACTATCGAGGAATGGTGCTAAAGCATTTAAGCTGCTGTGTCTGTCCACTTCTCGATTTTTCTGGAGATCTTTAAATTCTGCCATGAAGTCATTTTGTTGAATGTTACGAATAACTATCTTCTGAGCTTCATTTATTTCTTCCAATTGTAGTATTGGTTCGTTGGATTTCCGTTTTCGCAGACGCATCATATATGCAACCATTCTCAACAATTTATTGTATGAGTTTCCATGATTGATTGTGTATATCAATCTTTCTGATTTGGTTGCTGCTAATACGACTTCAGGGACGACCTTGGATGCTTCAGTTCCCTTTGGTACAAATGGCGATGGCCATGTCGATGGAGGTCCATGCAGAAATAGTGGACCATAGAACCACAAGCTGTTATCCTTGAATTTTGTAGCCGTAATTCCTCTTGATGCTACATCAGCAGCGTTGTGTGCGCTTGGGATATGTCTCCATTCCTTTTGTATGGACGTCTCTTGTATAGTTGTTATCCTGGTGGCTACGAATTTGTGTTTGATCGTTTTCTGATAGTTGATCCAGGATAGTACTATTTCTGAATCGGACCAATAGTACGTAGGTATAGTCTCCAAGGATAGCTGTTCCTTAACCGTGCTTGTTATTTCTGCTCCAAGAACGGCAGCCTTTAATTCCAATCGAGGAAGTGTAATAGCATTAAGCGGTGCTAGTCGGGATTTAGCGCATAACAGTTGAACGCTTATTCGTTTATCCTTGTGAATAGAGCGAATATACACTGCCGCCGCATATGCCTTTTCTGATGCGTCTACAAATGTGTGAACCTTGAGAACCTTGAGGTCCTCTCGATATTGTTTACGTTGGGTGTAATGTCTTCTTTAGGCAAACCAAGTAATAATTGGTTGTGGTTTGCACACCATTTTCGTAGCTTGAATCCAGATTTTGATAAAATCTGGTTCAATTCCCTTTGTTTCTGGAGGGCTTCAGGGATTGTTTCTGCGCCTGTGATACAATCATCCACATAGAAGTCGTTTTTTAATGTTTCCGCTCCTAAAGGATATTCTCGCATCGCCCTTGTTGCTAAATGTTGCAGACATTTTGTGGCCAGATATGGAGCTGTCTTTGTTCCATATGTGACAGTATTTAGTCGGTAGTATTTTATTTCTTCCGATGGTTCACTTCTCCATATAATCATCTGTAGGTGTTGATCTTCTGGGTTCATCCATATTTGACGATACATTTTTTCGATATCCGCTGTGAACACGTATTTGTGTGTTCTGAATCTTAACAGTATAGAGAATAGCGTGCTCTGAACTTTTGGTCCTTTATGTAGAATATCGTTTAATGATTTCCCAGATGATGTTACTGCAGATGCATCAAATACTACTCTTAACTTTGTAGTTTGACTATCTGGCTTGAGTACACAATGATGGGGTATGAAATAATGTTGTTTGGGTATATGTTCTATTGGCACTTGTTTCATATGTCCAAGATCTTCATACTCCTTCATGAATTGAATGTACCCTTGCTTTAGCGTTGAATCCTTTTGTAGTCGTTTTTCTAATGATAGGAATCTACTAGACGCTATGTCTTGAGACTCCCCCAACGCTGAAGCATCCTACATTTGTGGTAGACGAACAATCAACCTTTTATTTTTGGCAATTTGTAGGTTTTGCTCAAATTGCCGCTCACATTCCGTGTCCATCGGCGAAAGACAAGGGCCCTTTGTATGGAGATTGTCTAATTCCCAGAATTTGGCTAGCTGTTCGTCCACCTTCTCCTGTTCCGTAAGCATAGGTCGGCTCACTCGCGCCAGGGCTACCATTACAAGAAATTTGTAGTTGGTGCTGAGACCCTAGACGAGGGGGTGGAATATTTGGGTCGAGGGGGGAAGGCAAAAGCTTTCAAGCGGCGAGGCCGACTTGAGGGGTGAGGGGCAGAGTGGTGTGATCTGTAAGTGGCCGAAGGCGGAGAAAGCGATGTCTACCTGATGTCCCCTCCGCAGTTAAGTCTCAGGAAACCGGGATTTGACCGTCAGTTCCTGAGACCTGCGTGACCGTACCGGAAGCTTCACTGTATGCAACGGGTATTGACCGTCGTCACACCAGTGAAAACCCGGCACCGTGGGAACACCCTGTATGTACCACTCTTCCGCCTGGCTATACTAAGGCTGCACTGTATGCAACGGGTATTGACCGTCGTCGCACCAGCACAATCCTCAGTACAGTCGGCGCACCGTTGTACACACCTACACGCACACATACCCACATACACACACATGCACGTAACCATTCGTACGCATACCCCTAGAACCGATGAAAACAATACACTGAAATATAACAAGCAAAACTACCCACATTTGAGCTACAAGTCCACGGTTAGGAACCTCCTAAAAAGGCACCCTGTTTGCGAGGTTTTTTCCTCTCACAACTGGGGCTCTCGCTAGTGCTGCAAAATAATCGATATTTGGCAGAATCGATATTTCCGATATTTTAGAGGGGAAATATCGATATAATCGATTAATCGAAAATCTGGTTATATCCAGATTTTTAACAAGTGGTTTTGTAGATTTGTCGTACTCCCACTAGTTTTACATATTTTTTTTCTTTTTCAACCACATGGATTTTTTGGCTACGTTGTTCGTGTTTTCTTCATCGGAATC
Organism: Zaprionus africanus; assembly: GCA_018151435.1. Taxonomy (NCBI): domain Eukaryota; kingdom Metazoa; phylum Arthropoda; class Insecta; order Diptera; family Drosophilidae; genus Zaprionus; species Zaprionus africanus. The sequence continues at coordinate 7,841 of JAECXB010001419.1, forward strand.
TTCAACATCAACAACTGCTGCACCTGAAATACTCACAAAAGTTGTAAATGCATTTCTTTTAATTAAAATTAATCAAAGAAACTCACGTTTTCTGCCAAGAAACGTATCCATCCTCTAAGATGTGCCCGTAAACCATTCGAATCAAACTAAAACAATCCAATTATCAAAAATATGTAAACTATTTGTATAATTTGTAAAACACTTTTACTTACCCAGCCAACGCGAATGCAATAATGCAAGTGTGAGTTGATTTACTCGATATATCGATTTTCTGAAAAGTATCGATTCTTTTCTCAAATTTCAAAATATCGATATAATCGATTCTCCTTCGATTCTTTTGCAGCACTAGCTCTCGCACTAAGTACCGTGGTACTTCTCATTCGTTTATGGAAAACAACTGCACTTTCGTTCCACTGGCTGTTTTATTTTGCACAAATTTCTTAATAATTATTCCCTGCCTGGCACCGTGCACTGTTTCCCCAATTCCTAAGCTTTGCGTTTCCCTGCCTTGTACCACGGTGTGGCTCGCTCCCCTCGCTGGCCTTGTGCATTTCTCGGGAATCGGTTCTTCTCGTTGCTTGTCCTTAGATCTCCTGTGTCCTTGTCCAGGGATCCTGCGTGGTCGCCTTGGTATCCTTGCTCATTTTCTCTGCTTCCTGGTTTCCTGGCACTTCTGTTGCACTTGCCGTGTCGAGGTACACTGTCCGATCTCATGTTCCCACTCCACTGACTTACCGGTGTTCATGTACCGGTTTCACTCGAAGAGCTTCGGTTGCATTTCCATCGTTGCCCTCGCTTTCGCTCATTTTTGAGTGCGTGAGCGCGTGCACTGCAGCTTGAGTGATCTTCTCCCTGCGCTCATGCGCAGACGTGAGTGTGCGTGCGCGTGCGTGGGCGTCTGTGTGCGTGCGCTCTCTCTTTAGCTATTGAGAGAGTGCGTCTGTTGGGAGCGCCGCTCTTTGAGTGCGTTCGCTGTTGGCGCTCTCTGAGCGCTTTCGATGTTGGCGCTCTCTGAGCGCGCTCGTGTGCGGACGGTTATGTGCGTGCGCTCTCTGTCCCGTTGTTGTGCGGGCCGCTCACGTTCGGTGCACTCGTTGTTGCTGCTCTGCTTGCGCTTATTGATCGATTTCTGCTGTCTCGCTTACTCCAGTGCTAAGTGTGTGGATGGTGGTGGGTTTTGCTGAGAGCGAGCCGTATACCCTATACTAATGTTAATGGGGCCTATGCGTTTGACTTTTTAAAGACTGGCCTGACTAGCTTATACCCTGCACTGGTGACTTTATGAATTAATATAGCTGAGAGAAAATTAGCAATAAACAAGTTGTGAGGCTCAAAATTTGAGTCCTCACAAAGCTTAACAAACAATAATTTTTAAATTTTTTGGTAATCAACATATTTAATTAGAACACTTTTATAAACTTAGCCGAGTGTTGTACAAATCTGACAGTTGCGTATGTGTGCCAAATACGGCAATTCATGCGTGTTAGAGCGGGACGGGAAACATAAATGTGCAAATGAAGACATGCATGTATCGGCATCCCGCTCTAAGAATTGTATATATTGTTTGTCTTAACTATTGCATAAAAATATGAAATTTATTTTGGGAATCTATTTTTATTGATATTTAATTAAATAATTTAGGATTTAGGTAGCGGGTGTAGTTTTCGACTGTTGTTTTCCTTTTAGTTTGTAAAAATAAAAAAAAACCAAAAAAAAGTAATTAAATTAAAATTTGCATCGGCCGCGCATAGGGCTCGAACTCACGCATGCAAGACTGCTGTTCGCCACTCTAACCACTAAGCCACCGCCTCATTTTACGCTCGATCGGCAAAGTTGCATTCTGAGCTAATTATGTTACCATTATATTTATGCAAATAAAAATTTTTGTTGAATGCTGTGTGCACGACGGTAGATTTGAACTTCGGTATGCTCTTGTAAATTAGGTCCTAATTATACGCATAAGTATATGTTCAAGTTGAGTTTAATTCGGATCATATCTCACTTATTTTTAGTCCGATTTAAATGAAACCTCCCGTGGAAAGTTATTTGTCATGTGAGATGTATAACTTTTGTTGTTAGGTGTATATTGTGTATATTAAATTGTTATTACTGATTTACAGAGGCGGGAAGGGGCGTGGCCAAATTTAAAAAAAAACTTTGAGACACCTGAATATACACGTATGTTGTCACAAAATTTTAAGACTCTAGCTCTCAGCTCAGATGGACAGACAGACATGGCTCAATCGACTCGGCTGTTGATACTAATTCAGAATATACTCGTATTTTGAGGGCCTTGAGAAAACCTGCTTTCAATGCCTATAAAACGCAAACCAAAAAACGCAGCTTTCTCAAAATTTTACAGTCAGCTGTTAATCGATAACTGCTGACAGGAGCAGTGTTGTATTTAGAGCAGGTGCGCGGCAAATACAAAAAGTCACGGACTTATCAAACGACCCTCGTATAAAGTTTATGGGGTCGGAGATGCCTCCTTTGCACATTTGCGTTCCGACAAACACAGTAGACCATGAATTTTTTAAAATGCTACATGCACGTATTCATATACAGTCGTTTGCTTGTGAAGGCTCACACGTTACGATATTTATATTAATAAGTAGTATCGTACAATTATTGACTCCTTACATTTCAAAAAAGATCGAAGGGTATCCCGCTGTCGAGTGCCGTTGGACTGTTGCTCTTGTTTGTTATTAGTTTTCTTTTCAAGCAACAGTAATTTTTGATGCAGTCATCTTCTCTTGCTTTTTTTAGGCCATGGATTTTAAAAAAATTCATGGTCTACTGTGTTTGTCGGAACGCTAATGTGCGTAACAGGCAGAAGGAGGCATCTCCGACCCCATAAACTATATATATTCTGAATCAGTATCAACAGCCGAGTCGATTGACCCATGTCTGTCTGTCCGTCTGTCCGTCTGTCCGTCTGTCCGTCTGTCTGTCTGTCCGTCTGTCTGTCTGTATGAACACCTGGATCTCAGAAACTATAAAAGCTAGAGTCTTAAAATTTTGTGACAACATACGTGCATATTCAGGTGTCTCAAAGTTTTTTTGAAATTTGGCCACGCTCCTTCCCGCCTCTGTAAATCAGTAATAACAGTTTAATATACACATTATACAACCAACAACCAAAGTTTTACACAACACATGACAAATACATTGCCACGGATGTTTTCTGAAAATTTCATTTAAATATGACCTAAAATAAGTGAGATATGATCCGAATTGAACTCAATTTGAACGTATACTGATGCGCATATTAAGACCTAATTTACGCATCATACCGAAGTTCGAATCGTCGGACACACAGCATTTTACAAAACTTTTTATTTGCATAGAATGGTAACAGAATTAGCTCAGAATGCAAATTTGCCGATCAAACGAGAAATGAGGCGGTGGCTTAGTGGTTAGAGTGGCGGACAGCGGTCCTGCGTGTGTGAGAGTTCGAGTTCCATGTGAGGCCGGTGCAACTTTTTATTTTAATTACTTTTTTTTGGTTTTTTTTTTATTCTTATAAAATAAAAGGAAAACAACAGTCGAAAACTACACCCGCTCCCTAAATCATAAATTATTTAATTAAATATCAATAAAAATATTTTCCCCAAATAAATTTCATATTTCTATGCAATAGTTAAGACAAACAATGTACAAGAATGTTAGAGCGGGACGCCGATACATGCATGTCAGCATTTGCAAATTTATATTTCGGCGTCCCACTTTAACAAGCATCAATTGCCGTATTCGGCGTAAGTACGCAACTGTCAGATTTGTGCAACATTCGGCAGTGTTTATAAAAGTGTTCTTATTAAATATGTTGTGAACCAAAAAAATTAAAAATTATTGTTTGTTAAGGTTTTAAATTATTTAATAGAAAAGAAAGAAAAAAAGGAAACCACGTCCACTCGTTGATCGCAGCAGCAATCGAACGCGAAAACACTGTTGTGTCAGTCAACATCATTGGTCTTCGAATCTGGCACACACTCCGCTAAGCTCTATAACTTCCTCTGGCGCCACTTCTGTTTGGTATTACCGAAAAATGCATACACGAACTTATTGCCCTCTCGCCCTACCTAATAATTCTTGTCTATTCGCTTTTGCATTGTTTATGCGTTCTTCTTCTTCTGTCTGTCAATTGAATTTGTGCGTGTCGTTCGAATTAAATAATAAGAATATAAAATTTATATTTTTAAATGCTTAATAATAATTCAAACAAACTAAAATTTTCATTATAAATAAGGGAAAATAAATGATACACGGTATACCATGATAATCCATAGCCTTCTACAGTCAGCACCTGACTGTAGCGTTCGACTGGTTTTCTTCTTTCTTTTCTATTAAATAATTTAACAAACAATAATTTTCTAATTTTTTGGTACGCAACATATGTAATTAGAACAATTTTATAAACTTTGCCGAATGTTGTACAAATCATACAGTTGCTTATGTGTGCCGAATACGGCAATTGATGTGTGTTAGAGCGGGATGCCAAAAAATAAATGTGCAAATGCAGACATGCATGTATTGGCGTCCCGCTTTAACATTCGTAACTTATTGATTGTTTTAAATATTCCATAACAATATGAAATTTATTTTGGGAAACTATTTTTATTGATATTTAATTAAATAATTTAGGATTTAGGTAGTGTAAGGTAGTGTCTCGGGCTGAGGTGAGCTCAGTCGCGCCATTTGTAAATTGCTGAGATCCGAGACGAAGAATGGAGATTGGCCTCCTGAGGTGGGGGTCACCTTCAAAGGGAACGGCCGAAGTTTTCTCAGACGGCGTGGCCGCCTTGATACCCTACTAATCAGCGTGTGAGGTTGGTGCCAGCGATAGCGTGCAAATATATAAACGCGCGACTAGTGGCCACCTCCGATTCTCGATTGACCTCGGAGCCGGGTATGGACCAACAGCTTCCGAGATCACCGACTTGCGCCTGTTCCAGACGCTCCACTGTATACGCTGGGTATTGACCTTCCGGCGCACCAGCGGAACTCCGGAACAGTTGAGCCACGCGGTCTTGCGTTCTGCCTTCACACGCGATCACTCACACACACACACACTCACACGGCCCTTCCCGGCAGTCGCACCTATCGATGTGCACTGCTTGCTCAAATTAAAGACACACTTTTAGCTCCGTTTCACTTTTAATTTTATTAATTTTCCCTACTTTGCCCTACCTAAGCACCGTCCCACTGCACTATGGGGAATTTGACCTGTTTTTTTTTTTTCAAAAATTAATAACTCTCAAACTACGGGAGATATTTGGATGAAATTTTTTTAATGGGTTACACATGCTCCCAGGCATATTTTGGAAAAGTGGGCGTGCCCCCATCACCACCCAAAATTTTAAAAAATTTTTATTTTTAAAAAATATTATCTTTTCAAAATTTATTTTCAATTTCAATATCAAACCAGTCGAACGCTATAGTCAGATGCTGACTGTAGAAGGCCATGGATTCCGTTATTTATAATGCAAATTCTGCTTTTTTGGAAAAATTTAAAATTATAAATTTTATATTCTTATTATTCAATTCATTTGACAGACAAATGAAGAACACATAAACAACGCAAAAGCGAATAGACAAGAAGTATAAGCATTAGATAGAGCGAGAGGGCAAAAAATTGATGTGGAGTTGTACAGTAGCTTAGTGGAGTGTGTGCCGGATTCGAAGACCAATGATGTTGACAGTGCTCTCGGGTTCGACTCCTGCCGCGATCAATGTGTGTCGAGTTTTCTTTCTTTTCATTTAAGTAATTTAAACAGCAACATAACAATAGTTTTTAAATTTTTTGGTACGCAACATATTTAATTAAGTAGAACACTTTTATAAACTTTGCCGAATGTTGCACAAATCTGACATTTGCGTAAGTACGCCGAATACGGCAATTGATGTGTGTTAGAGCAGGATGCCGAAAAATAAATGTGCAAATGCAGATATGCATGTATCGGCGTCCCGCTCTAACATTCGTAACTTATTGATTGTCTTAAATATTGCAAAAAATAACATGAGATATAATTTTTGAAAACTACTTTTATTGATATTTAATTAAATAACTGCAGTTTTCCTTTAAGCTTATAAGAATAAAACTGCAGTTTTCCTTTAAGCTTATAAGAATAAAAAATAACCAAAAACAAAAAAGTTATTAAAATAAAAAGTTGCACCCAAAGCCCAGCCAGCCGGCCGCGCATGGGATTCGAACTCGCACACGCAGAACTGCTATCCACCACTCTAACCACTAAGCCACCGTTTCACTTTTTGACCAATCGGCAAAGTTGCATTCTAAGCTAATTCTGTTACCATTCTATGCAAATAGAAAAGTTTTGTAAAATGCTGTGTGTCCGACGATTCGAACTTCGGTACGATGCCTAAATTAGGTTTTAATATGCGCATAACTATACGTTCAAATTGACTTTAATTCGGATCATATCTCACTTATTTTTAGTCCGATTTAAATGAAATTTTCAGAAAACACCCGTGGAAAGGTATTTGTCATGTGAGATGCACAACTTTTGTTGTTGGGTGTATATTGTGTATATTAAAGTGTTATTATTAATTTACAGGAGCGGAAAGGGGCGTGGCCAAATTTCAAAAAAACTTTGAAACACTGCAACATACACGGATGTTGTCACAAAATTTGAAGACTCTAGCTCTTATAGTTTCTGAGATCCAGGTGTTCATACAGACAGACAGACAGACGGACAGACGGACAGACGGACAGACAGACATGGCTCAATCGACTCGGCTGTTGATACTGATTCAGAATATATATAGTTTATGGGGTCGGAGATGGCTCCTTCTGCCTGTTACGCACATTTGCGTTCCGACAAACACAGTAGACCATGAATTTTTTTAAAATCCATGGCCTAATAAAAATTCGTGATCGCTTTCTTCTTTTATTTTTGTTTTTTTTTGATATTATATTTCTAAATTTCATTTTCGATTTCAATATCAAATTAAAATTCGTGATCGCTTTCTTCTTCACAAACAGCGCAGTCTGATGAATCGTTTGCTGGTTCAAATTTACATGATAACAATTCAATTACTTCCGGTAGACGAGAAAGTCGCTTATGTTTTCGAACGCGCGTTTTTAAGTTAAGCGAAGAGATTATGGGGTCCGAAGTATCCATTGCTCTGTGGAAAACATCTGCAAAGCTTCAAACACGGTTATGCTTCCTAGCATGGTGAAGTCTGTCTGATTTATAAATTTTATTTCTTGATTCTGCTGCCTCTTCTCCAAAATAGCCGACTGGAAGAACTGTTTGCTCCAAGATTTCATTGGAGTGAACCAATATTTTGTGGACTGTCGCTGTCATTGGAAGCCATGGATATTTATCAATAATAATTTTCCCTGTAGTATGGCAAAGTTGCTCATATTTTCCAAGATTTATGGGCAACTGACAAGACAAAGTTATTAATATTGTTCTCATATTGAATATGAGCTGCATGTCAACGCCTGTTATTTCCGAAAAAGTCTTATAGTTATGAAATGCACGGTGTGCAGTATTGCCAACGTTAGTGCTGCCGAATCCACCTTGCTTGGGTTGATCAACCTTGAGCAACAATTTTTCCAAAACATTAGCTGAATCTATTTTTTTCGCTCAGAGACCAAAATTTTGTCGACTTCATCCACGATTCTCCACTTTTTTACTACCATTTTGTACCCCGTATTAAGTATAAACTCCAAAAATCGAATCCAACAATGAAGTGGACTTAATCCATATTTTAAATTTTCTAGGATAGGAACAAACTTAAGACACTATTGCCAATCTGTAGGTGTGGCGTTACAAATGGGGCAAGCTTGAGACGATTTTGTAATCGTTAGAGCGTTAAGCACTTTGCCATCAATTACAGTTAAGTAAAGACTAAACCTTACATAAATGCATTGGTTATTATTGAGGATTACTTTGCTGGGTATTAAATTTTTAATTTGCTCTTGTATTTGCAAATTCTCTCTCATAATAACATCCTTTGTTTCTTTAAGGAACTCAAGCTTTAAGGGTCGACAAAAACGTATACTTTGCGGAGTACGATTATTCCAAAGTATATTCTTCGATGAATCAATAAGTCGAAGCGGCGTAACTGTCGTAGCAAAGAGTGACGAGTCTGCATTATATGACTGGCTGTCAGTGAATGCCTGATTGTAATTTGCTTGTCCCGTACTCCCGTCAAAGCCATAGCTTAATACTAATTCGGCTGATAAAAAGTCTGCTTGCTGATAATGCATTGCCGGCTCAATAACCTCCTTTTGACAAGACACTATTCTAGCTATGGTATCATCTAACAGGTCTTGTAGAGAAACTTTTGCTACGGTGTCAGTAATATTAATATTGGCTTTTTTTCTCTGAAACTTCTTTGTAATTGGGATAAAGGTCAGCTCTTCTGCACCTCGCTTCCTCTCGAATTGTGCAATATTGTTCTTTAGTGAAGCCTTGATCGAGAATAAAAGCCAAAGCTTCATCAGTTGAACAACGCACCGGCAGTTCAACGGGCTTTATTATTAATCGTCTAATGCTTTTGGCCTTTGCCGGATTCAACAAAAGCAATTTTAAAATGGCTGCAAGATCCAGCTGGCCACGCTTCCGTGCAGCTAACATTGCAGCTTGAATCAATAGGTGTTGGTTGTGATTCTGCGCCCTTGCAAGGTCGTCTGCTTGCTGTCTTCGGCCATTTAAACTTTTTAAATGATATAGTAATTTTGGACGCCCAGCTGATTTTCTTGGCTTTTTATTTGTTCCTTTTACTTTCAGAACTAGGTGTTCTTTTAGCCACTTTGGATATACGCTTGAAAATGTATTCAGCTTGCGATTGCATTTTTGGCATTTTCGCATTAAATTCACAGAAAACATTCTTGATTTTTCCTTAAGGTATCCATTATTTAATTTAAGATTGCTCTCAGAAAAATGACCACTTATAAAAGTGTAAATAGCGCTTTCCTTTTGATGGGCACGCGTTTGCTTGCGCCACACTTCCAACAGGTCCGCATGGGAAATTAAGACATTGCTCCCTAAGAAATGAAATATTTCAAAAAACCGCAAAAAGCGCAGTTAGAGACTGTATGTCCTGAATAGGGAATATAATAACAAGCATCGGCTTGGTGTCGTTGGACCACTTGATAATACATTCATTGTATTCAACGTCCAATAAAAAAACAAAAAAAAAAAAAAAAAAAATGTATATAAACACTTACTGAACAAATTTGAACAAATTTTGTAGCTCTTCTCAAAGTTGAAATTTTTTTCAAAAAGCTACATCAGGACAGCACTTGCTAAATGTACAAATTGTTAGAAATGCTGGATGTAACAGCTGTTCTATTAACAGTGCGCTGTTAAGTTAACATTTCCATGTTGTAACATAACAGTTTGATGTATTTCCAATGCGAATTTGCATACTTGTGAAAAACACATTTTTGAAAAAAAAACAGGTCAAATTCCCCATAGTGCACTGCCTAAAGTTGGCCAATAACTGGCTCGCTCACCTTACTCCAGGCGTCCTTCCCGTGTCCTCGTGTGTCTTTTTGCCCTTGGCGGCGCGACCTTTGTTGTCCTTGAAATTCCTTGCCCTTGGCTTTTGTGTTTTTGTTTTTCACTGTTGTTGTCACACGCGCGCTTTACTTTTTCACTCCCGCACTCTCTTAGTGTCCTGACATAATTAATTGGCGCCCATGTGCCAAAATTCTGCGCAGCCTCCAGAGCCGGCGTTAGCTTCGGCAGCGCAGTCGCCGAGCTTGAGCCGACCACGCACTTCAATGCAGCGTACACGCATCGTGGCCCCCGCTAACCTCTCTGCTACCAACGAGCTTTCCGCTCGGCCCTTGGCTCTGCTGCGGCTGCAGCGCTCTCTTCGCTTGAGGCTCCGTCGCTCTCTTACTGCTGGCGTGCATTTGCGCTCTTCCTGCTGCGCCAATGGAAGTCTATTATCGTGCTACCTCCGCGTCCCAGTGTCACCCTAAAGGTTGCCCCGTCCAAATGTAGCGCGAAACGCACACGACGGTGGACGACCTCTTTGTGTTGGCTCCGGATATAATCCACCACCAGTTCGGGCACTCGGCGTCCGGGCGTGGTGACTCGCCACGATGGTGGGGCCTCGACCCAGTCTGCACGGGGCACGAAGAGGGTGTTGGCGAGTTCATCTACCGTGTCCAGGATGTCGGCCACCTCCTCCAGGGGCCACAGCAGGTTTGCCTCCCAATCCTCGAGGCGGTCGGCCGGTGGTAATGTGGCGAATAGAGAGCTGCTGTGCGCTGGGCGGCCCCGGCGGATGTAGACGGTGCCTCTGGGTCGATCCAGCGGAGGGCCCTCCCCGGCTGCGTAGAGGATACGCCCGCTTTGTCTGATACGACTTGTACCCTCTGCAGGGGCTCCGGTGACTCTGTGGTGGAGCTGACGAAAGGTACTGTCAGGGGCTGCAAGCCGGGGAAAAGGACCATGCTGACGTCATCGTCGTCCAGCCCGTCTATCGCCTCCGCTACGTCCGCCGCCTCAGGCGGCGCCGGGTGCTCTTCCTCTGGTAGAATGGCTGGGAGGCCGTCCAGCCACTCTTCCACTCTCTGGTGGCGTTCCTGCCATGGCTGTCTGCCTGAACCTGCCATCTCCCGCGCTGTTGTCCGTGTTTTTTCTGTTTGTCTGCGGGATATAAACACGGTTATACCCCAGAACCTAACCTTAAGTAGATGCGCCCTACGGAACGGTGAGACGGTGCTCTTGAAAAGAAACTTAGTTTTCTTTGTTAACAAAAAAGGGCATAATATCTAGGTGGCCTTGTTGACAGGCCCATGTTGTCCCTCGCTGCTTTCCATTCTCGGGTCTTCTTCGGATTGTTGGAACCGTTTCAGGTGTGCTGAGGTCCGTTGATATACTGGGCAATCATGGTCTTGATGGTCCTGTTAGCCCGTTCAGTCGGGTTTTGCTGGGGGCTGTATGGTGCCGTGTGCTCGATCCGCATGCCGACTCGTTTACAAAACGCCTTGAATGAACGGCTGGTGAATTGGGTTCCAATGTCGTATACGAAGGTCCTGGGAGCTCGGAAGTTTCCAAGGATCCTTTCTCGGAACGCCTTCTCGAGAAGAACACCAACAGCACCGTGTTACCCTGCTTAGACCTCGATAATGGTCACACGAAGTCAGCGCAAAGGGTATCGAACGGCTCCTGTACTTGTCTTGTAGCATTTTTCCGGCTGGCTGTTGTTCGACTTTGAACCTCTGGCAAATGGGGCATCTTTTGACGTATCGGGCGACGTCTCGGAACATTCCCGGCTAGTAATACCGCTGGGCGACCTTTGACGTGGTTTTCCGGATCCCCAGGTGCCCGGCCGTTGGTGCGTCATGGCATTCCTGCAGAATCCTTCTCCTTGATTCTTTGCCCACGCACAGCTTCCACTGAATACCGTCCTCCTCGTCTGGCTTCAAGCCTAGGTTCCTATATACACTGCTGGTCTCAGGTTAGACGCACCTTTAGTTGCATACAACTTTGCTTCATATTTATTTATTAAATAACGATAGAAAAGAAGTAGATAAGCAAAAACACTTCTAATTTAATGATACTTTAAATGTAATATTAAAATGATTATACATATTTAACAAAATTGTGTTTTTCGACCATTTTCTTAAAGCTACTCAAAATAAGTCGAATTTTTCTTGGTCATTAGATTGGACGCACTTTGGCTTTTTTAATTTTTATAAGAAAAGTATTTGGATTTTAACTTAAATTATAAGTTAGAGTTACTATTTGATTAATTTTGAAATAAAAAAAAAATTATTTTAGAAATGAGTACTGCTTCCTTTTATAGTAACAACTTCATAAATCCGGCCCTTGATAGAATGATACAAGGAATCTATGTAGTTCAAGGAAATCTCGCTCCAAGCACGTTTAATAGCTGCAGTTAATGTTTCCTTATTTTCGTATTGCTTTCCTCCTTCGTATACCTTCCGTGTTAGCCAGCCCCAAACATTTTCAATAACGTTAAGATCTAGCGAATAAGCTGGCCAGGTCATGACATTAACGTTTAGACTCGAAATAAAAGACTTTACTACTCGAGAGTTATGAATAGGAGCATTGTCCTGTTAAAAAAACCAAGGAATTGCCCCAAAGACATCATTTAATTTTGGAAATACGGACTCCAACAATGTTTTGAAGCGATCGCCGTTCATCTTTTGATCGATGAAAATCAAGTTTCCCCCTTATCGACTATGGTGGCGACTTAAATATAGCTCACCTTTTCGCAAATCGTGATAATAATATTAAAATAAATCAGGGCCATATAAATTAAAACGTTTTTCATCAGTAAAAACAACTGAACGCCAATCGTTTATTCGAGTGTCAGATTGGACAGTCCACGTCATGTATTCTTTCGCGAATTGAAACCGCTTTTCCTTGCGTATTACATTCAAAGGGGGCTTTTTATTGATTTTTACCATAGACGCTTCAGGTGTTTTGCATTTCTGATCGTACGCTGAACATTTGAAAGACTTGCTTTTACTCCGGCTAATTCCTTGATTAAAGCAGCAGATTTAGTCGAATTCGAAGCAATTCTAACGATTTGGCGTACTGCTTGTTTAGATAGTGCCTTTTTAGGCCATGGATTTTAAAAAATTCATGGTCTACTGTGTTTGTCGGAACGCAAATGTGCGTAACAGGCAGAAGGAGCCATCTCCGACCCCATAAACTATATATATTCTGAATCAGTATCAACAGCCGAGTCGATTGAGCCATGTCTGTCTGTCCGTCTGTCCGTCTGTCTGTCTGTCCGTCTGTCTGTCTGTATGAACACCTGGATCTCAGAAACTATAAGAGCTAGAGTCTTCAAATTTTGTGACAACATCCGTGTATGTTGCAGTGTTTCAAAGTTTTTTTGAAATTTGGCCACGCCCCTTTCCGCTCCTGTAAATTAATAATAACACTTTAATATACACAATATACACCCAACAACAAAAGTTGTGCATCTCACATGACAAATACCTTTCCACGGGTGTTTTCTGAAAATTTCATTTAAATCGGACTAAAAATAAGTGAGATATGATCCGAATTAAAGTCAATTTGAACGTATAGTTATGCGCATATTAAAACCTAATTTAGGCATCGTACCGAAGTTCGAATCGTCGGACACACAGCATTTTACAAAACTTTCTATTTGCATAGAATGGTAACAGAATTAGCTTAGAATGCAACTTTGCCGATTGGTCAAAAAGTGAAACGGTGGCTTAGTGGTTAGAGTGGTGGATAGCAGTTCTGCGTGTGCGAGTTCGAATCCCATGCGCGGCCGGCTGGCTGGGCTTTGGGTGCAACTTTTATTTTAATAACTTTTGTTTTTTGGTTATTTTTTATTCTTATAAGCTTAAAGGAAAACTGCAGTTTTATTCTTATAAGTTTAAAGGAAAACTGCAGTTATTTAATTAAATATCAATAAAAGTAGTTTTCAAAAATTATATCTCATGTTATTTTTTGCAATATTTAAGACAATCAATAAGTTACGAATGTTAGAGCGGGACGCCGATACATGCATATCTGCATTTGCACATTTATTTTTCGGCATCCTGCTCTAACACACATCAATTGCCGTATTCGGCGTACTTACGCAAATGTCAGATTTGTGCAACATTCGGCAAAGTTTATAAAAGTGTTCTACTTAATTAAATATGTTGCGTACCAAAAAATTTAAAAACTATTGTTATGTTGCTGTTTAAATTACTTAAATGAAAAGAAAGAAAACTCGACACACATTGATCGCGGCAGGAGTCGAACCCGAGAGCACTGTCAACATCATTGGTCTTCGAATCCGGCACACACTCCACTAAGCTACTGTACAACTCCACATCAATTTTTTGCCCTCTCGCTCTATCTAATGCTTATACTTCTTGTCTATTCGCTTTTGCGTTGTTTATGTGTTCTTTATTTGTCTGTCAAATGAATTGAATAATAAGAATATAAAATTTATAATTTTAAATTTTTCCAAAAAAGCAGAATTTGCATTATAAATAACGGAATCCATGGCCTTCTACAGTCAGCATCTGACTATAGCGTTCGACTGGTTTTGTTGATAAATTGGTTCATCTTCACATAGCTCGCAAATTTCTTCAGATATGGTCTAATAATTGTACGATACTACTACTTAAAAGAAATATCGTAAAGTAAGCCTCTATATGCGTCTTTATACTCGTATGAATACGTCTATATGCATATATCATTTCATTGGTCAAGCACAAATGTATGTGTGTGTGTGTGTGTGTGTGCGTTTGAATGCTAAAAATGCGTGTGCATAGAAGTGAAGAATCGAGCAACAGATCGCGCTCGCATTCTCTTTCTTTTCCTTTCCTATATCAGCGTTGCAATGACGTCACTGCTTCCTGGTCTGTTTACAAAATCAAATCGAAAAAGGTTTTTGTTTAATACCGTCTGTGTTTGTTGTCCGATCGGATTGGAATTTGAACATTATATTGGTATTATAATAAGCTAACTATGGTCTTACTCCGAATGTTGTATATTTTATATGTCGCTCACAAATCAGCTTAAAAGATTAAATTATTGATTTGCGTGGGCGGTGGGCGTGCCACCCAACATTTGAAATAAACTTCATCTGCGCCGGGTAAATAGAAACCTTCATGCCAAATTTTGTGTCTCTAGCTTTTATAATAGCTGGGATCTGTGTGTTCATGCCTTAATCGACTCGGTTAGTGATCCTGTGGGGCCTCTCACGCCTCACTCTGCCTGTTACATGTATTAGCAAAAAGTTAGTATACCCTTTTTTAACCTTTTTCAATGGTCGAAGGTTATAAGAAACCTTGAGAAGCCTGAATATACACGTATGTTGTCACAAAATTGTATGGCTCTAGCTCTTATAGTTGCTGAGATCCAGGCGTTCATACAGACGGACAGACAGATATAGCTCTATCAACTCGGCTGTTGATACTGATTCAGATTATATATACTTTATGGGGTCGAAGATGCCTCCTTCTGCCTGTTACGCCATTTTCCTTCAATGCTTTTCTAGATCTCAAAAGTGGCAAAACATGGGAAAACCAATACAGACGAAAAAAAAGCAAAAAGTGTTTCCCGGCTTCCTTCAGTAGCGTTCAACTCACTATTCAAGGCGTATTCGGGGTATTTTTGCTGTAGTATTTTTGTGTTTTCTATACAGAATTTCGATTTTTCCTGTTACTCTCGCCAACTTTGATAACTTCTGAATTCAACACCTAAACACAACAAACAAACAACACTAACAAAACACAATAACAGGGCAAGAGACACGAGTTTCGAAATCCTGTTGTGTTCGGGGGGAGTCGACCTCCTACACACCGGGTCAGTCATACGTCAGGCAACAGCGCCTCATCGTTGTGAGCCATCCCGTCCCCCCTTTGGAAGTGTTGTCAAATGCCAAGTTAAGTTGCTATGAGCCCTGTTTTTCCCATTATTCGACTTAGTTCACCTAGTAAAAACTGTCAAATCAAATCTAAAATAGTTTTACTTACAAGGAACTGTGTGTATTTCAGTTTATCGGTTCGATTCCTAGCGGTATCTACACGATGTGTCCCGAAAATAACCGAACTTTAGATTTAAATCATACAACATACAGCGTCGTCTATTGAAATTTTGCAGCATTAAAAATAAATTCATCCTCTTTCAAACGCACCTAACTTCATGTAAGTCGGATGACAGATGTAAAAGTGAAAGCCACTTCAATAAAATAAAAGTTTTCTTTTTTCTTTTTTTTTTTAACTTTATTAAGGCATACGGGGTAGCTGAAAACCCCTTTGTCACCTTGGTCGCTATTAATTCAGCCCTTGGAGGCGCGCCGGCTAACAAAGGTTAGCTGTAACAAAAAATACAAAAATAACAATTAACAAAATAACAATTATGAGATCATCTTCATCTCCTGGTTCTTGTCAAGGGGGGACCGTAGGATGAGGTCCTTCGGCTGTCTCCTGTGGAGCCTTCTTAATGGGCGAGCTCTTAACAGTGCCTTGGCTAGGCGATTTCTGTGGCGCTCAAGCCTGTCGTGGTACCGGCTGGAGTGCATGTTTATTGCCTCAAAGACAGTGGCTAGCTTGAGGTCTTTGTGCAAGGTTGTGTTCCGAACGTACCATTCGCAACCGGTAATCATCCTTACGATTTTATTTTGGGCAACCTGAATGCGACGAATTTGACTGTCGCAAGCCAAGCCCCAAATCTGGCAGCCATACTTCCATATTGGAGCTATGATTTGCTTGTAAATTGTCACTTTATTGGAGAGTGACAATTTACTTCGCGAATTTATCAGCCAAAAGTGCTTTGACGCTGCTGCACGTATATGCACTCTCATCGCACTCACTTGCTTCGAGAAGTTGAGACTCCGATCCAGAATTACGCCAAGATATTTGGCAGAATTTGACTGGGGGACAGGGGTACCATCTATGAGCACAGCTGGTGGTGTTCTTTGTTTCAGCGTGTAGCACACATTCGCTGATTTGTCTCCATTAATGCCAATGTTCCAGCGTTTTGCCCACTCCGCAAATGCTGATGCGAAGTCCTGGATGCCGTCGGCAGCATCATGCTCGCAGCAGGACCTGTAGGTGACACACACGTCGTCAGCAAATGTGGCTAACATTGACGTCCCGGGTAGGCTAACGTCTGGCCGTGGCATGTCGTAGCTGTACAAGCAGTAAAGCAGAGGACCAAGTACACTTCCCTGTGGTACCCCGGCTTCCACATGATGCTCGTTTGAGAGAGCCGAGTGGAATCGTACCGCAAATCTTCTCATTTCGAGATACGACGGACCTTCACGGAGTTCTTGAGTGGATCCACCCCTAGTCCAGTTTCTTCACAGAGTGACAACTTGACAACTAAAGCTGCGTCTTGTCGTGTATCCACTGTTTCGGTCGGTGTATCGCGCAGTTTTTCTAAAGCCAGAAGTACTTGGTCGAGCTGAGTAGATACACATTTGACTGCTTCTGCGTTGGCACTCCATCTTGTATCAGACTGACGTTTAACCGTGACTTCGACGAATTCTTTCAAAACGTCCCATCGATGAGTGGATTTTGAAAAAAGTGTAAATTCGTTCAATTGTCCCAAAGAATGTTACAGCCTGCGAATTGACATGAGCCGCATGGACCCTAACTAAGTTGAGCGAATGGTTACTGCACGGTACGAATACTGCTAAAGGATTGCGATCTAAAATCCGTTGCTGTACCCCTGAATGGACGCCGGCCATTGTTGCTTGATTGTCGTATGACTGTCCCCTGCAGTTCCGTATATCCAAGGTATCCTGCTCGAGTTTTTTCAAAATCTCATTCGTCACTCCTCCTGCATTCTTGGTTTTGATGGAAATAAAATCTAGAAATGACTCTTTGATTTCAACAGAATTTTGTTTAACTTCAACGAATCGAATTATCTGAGACATTTGCTCATCGTGACTTGCATCTGGTGTTGTGTCAAACGAGATGCTGAAATAAATTGCGTTCTTGATCGCTGTGATGATAGATTTTCTAACGGTGTTTCCCAGAAGCGAGATTATTTCATTTTGAATATCAGGAGAAAAATAAGACAGAAATTTCTTATTGGCGGTGACTGCATCTACGTGAGATTTCATAACTGGGTCGAATTTACCCAAATATTTGATAAGAGCAAGAAAATTCCCCTGGTTGGAGTCTTCAGTGATGCTTTCTCGATGTCCCCTCAAAGCCAGGTTTTGCTGCGCAAGAGTTTGTATCGTGGCAATGATACGCTCTAGTATATCTTTCCACATTTTTGTTTCGCCACGGATCTGTTGTTGGAGTCGATCATCGATGATTCCCCCAATCTTCATCGAGCGTTGCAGGTCTTTCCATTCCATAAACGAAGAACGATGAGCAGGGCTATTTTCATGATCTTCTATACGAGGGTTCAGTTTTCTCCACGTTGAAAATCCAGTTACACTGCTGAAACTACTTTGATGACCTTTCTGTGGGAACAGCGTACAACAAAAGCAGAACAACGATTTTTTCAATATGGAATAGCACATCCAAGTTCTCTCGGTTTTTTCGCCGTTTTTATGTGTTCGTAGAAACCAAGTTTCATTCAGTGATCTACCCGTTTCATCAGGATAGAATGGACCGTTTTTGTTTTGTAGTTGTCCTGGGCCAGCATTCACCATTAAGTCACGGAAAGATTGATGCATGTTCATAGACCATAAACCCATGTCACTCACAGCATCTTTAATTGACTCCCTGTCATTAGTGCTTTGATGATCTATTCTTGCTGTTTCGACAATTTCGCATGGAGAGACATTCAGTAAGCTTTCAAAACAGACATTTATAGGTTCCGTAAACGTTTCTATAACCACTCTGTGCTAATTGGGTAATTAACATGAATTTAAACTATTTCACGCAATTTTACATATATTCATTTCTGAAAACGTTTCTTACCATGCTCTCTTCTACGTCCATGTCATCGGATGCGATTTGTTTTTCATCTGTTGCACTCGATGATTCAGTGTCTTCTTCATTTGACTTTTCCTTCGATGGATCCACTATCTTTAACAACACATCAGTTTAATACGTTATACATTAAAATAAAAAATTAACCAAGATCATCATTGTTGTCACAATTACCATATTATTGTTGTCCAGTAGTTCCATCAGTAAAGCTTGAGTCGCCTATGGATGATTCTACAGTGGACGAATTCGTTTCACTTCTCGAAGCTCGAGAATTGTTGCCTCCAATAAAATTTTTCATGAACTCCTTGGATTGATGTGAAACCATTTGTTTTTGTATTTTCGCTTTACTGAACTGCGCTCCACTCAGTTTTTTCGTGGAAACATTTTGAAAATTCAAATTTCTTGAAGCACTTGGCGCAAAAATGACAATTTGCGAAAACAAGTTTGACCGGTTACAACTTGTCATTGCCGCCGATATATTCGATACCGATATCGAAACTCTCGACTGTGGATACGAGCCGATACTATCGATAATGACGAGAACCATCGATGAACCTCGGCGGACAATTAAAAAAGTATATAAAAAACAGATTGATACGTTTTGGGATTGATTATTAAGTCTACGCTTTACAAAATATATAAGAAAAATTTCATACTTATCACCTTTTTTCTCAGCGCTTGGCCTTAACTATTATCCGTTTACCGTAAATCAATAATTAACATAACAAATAAAAACAAACATGAGCCAGATTTACCGCCCCTTCGATTTTGCGCCCGGGGCCTGCCCCCTTCGCCCCCCTCACTACACCACTGAGCAATACACTGGACAATTCAACAACAACACACAATTATCGGAAGACATGTATTAAAGATTAATTTACATACTCTGACTTGTTTT
>JAECXB010001421.1:0-43783 GCA_018151435.1 Zaprionus africanus
CTAGCCAGTGCCTATCCAGTGTCTAGCCAGTGCCTGGCCAGTGTCTAGCCAGTGCCTATCCAGTGTCTAGCCAGTGCCTTGCCAGTGTCTAGCCAGTGCCTATCCAGTGTCTAGCCAGTGCCTTGCCAGTGTCTAGCCAGTGCCTAGCCAGTGTCTAGCCAGTGCCTTGCCAGTGTCTAGCCAGTGCCTAGCCAGTGTCTAGCCAGTGTCTAGCCAGTGTCTAGCCAGTGCCTAGCCAGTGCCTAGCTTGTGTCTAGCCAGTGCCTAGCTTGTGTCTAGCCAGTGCGTAGCCAGTGCCTAGCCAGTGTCTGAAATAGTGCCCAGCTAGTGCCTAGTTTGTGTCTAGCCAGGTGTAGCCAGTGCCTAGCCAGGTCTAGCCAGTGCCCCAGCTAGTGCCCCAGCCAGTGTCCAGCCAGTGTCCAGCCAGTGCCCAGCCATGCCCAGCCAGTGTCTAGCCAGTGTCCAGGCCAGTGCCCAGCCAGTGTTCAGCCAGTGCCTAGCCAGTGCCTCCAGCTTAGCAGGACTAGCCAGTGCCCAGCCAGTGCCCAGCCAGTGCTCAGCCAGTGCCCTGTCAGTGCCTAGCCAGTGTCTAGCCAGTGCCTAGCCAGTGCCTAGCCAGTGTCTAGCCAGTGTCTAGCCAGTGTCTAGCCAGTGTCTAGCCAGTGTCTAGCCAGTGCCTAGCCAGTGCCTAGCTTGTGTCTAGCCAGTGCCTAGCTTGTGTCTAGCCAGTGCGTAGCCAGTGCCTAGCCAGTGTCTAGCCAGTGCCTAGCCAGTGCCTAGCTTGTGTCTAGCCAGTGCCTAGCCAGTGCCTAGCCAGTGTCTAGCTAGTGCCCAGCCAGTGCCTAGCCAGGCCTAGCCAGTGCCTAGCCAGTGCCCCAGCTAGTGCCTAGCCAGTGTCTAGCCAGTGCCTAGCCAGTGTCTAGCCAGTGCCTTAGCCAGTGTCTAGCCAGTGCCTAGCCAGTGCCAAGCCAGTGTCTAGCCAGTGCCCATCCAGTGTTCCAGCCAGTGCCTAGCCATGTCTAGCCAGTGCCCAGCCAGTGCCTAGCCAGTGCCTAGCCAGTGCCTAGCCAGTGCCTAGCCAGTGCCTAGCCAGTGTCTAGCCAGTGCCTAGCCAGTGCCTAGCCAGTGTCTAGCCAGTGCCTAGCCAGTGTCCAGCCAGTGTCTAGCCAGTGTCTACTAGTGTTCAGCCAGTGCCTAGCCAGTGTCTAGCCAATGCCAAGCCAGTGTCTAGCCAGTGCCTAGCCAGAGTCTAGCCAGTGCCTAGCCAGTGTTCATCCAGTGCAGCGAATGTCTTGCCTGGGTCAAGCAAGTGCTTAGCTGGCGTCTACCCAGTGTCAAGCCTGTGTATATCCTATGTCAAGCCTATAATTAGGGTTGTGTTTATCCTTAAATAAACCTTTGTCTTGCCAGCTTTATCCTGTGTTTTGCCTTTTTCTACCATGTGTCTAACCTCTAGCATCCGTAGTAAGAATGAATGGTTTTTCGAAGTCTGGGTGTATGAGTATGGGGTCATGGAAAGAAGAGTTTTTCACTGTTCGAATGCGTCTACAAAGTCTTTATCTGTAGTAACTTGTCTTTTCCCTTTCAGCTGTTTAGTCATGGGTTTCGTTATTCGTGCAAAGCTATAAACTTCCTATAATACCCCAGTAAACCGAAAAAAGAGTTGATGGCTTTTCAGTTGGTGGGGCAAGGAAATTTTTTGATCGCACTTATCTTGTTCGGGTTTGGTTTTCTTCCGTCTTGTGTGACTATGTGGCCTAGAAATTCTAACTCTTCCCTTAGAAATTCTGATTTTGAGGGTTGTAGTTTAAAGTTTGCCGCTCTAAGTTCTTCGAATACCATTTTTATGTCCAACAGGTGTTTTAGTAGAGCAGGCGCGAAAATTATAATATCGTCAAGATAGACTAAGCAAATGGTGCTATTAAGATCGCCGAGTACGCTGTCCATAACCCATTGAAAGGTAACCGGCTCGTTATTAAAGCCGAAGGGCATCCGTATGAAGTCGTAATGACCCCCTTCGACTGTAAAAGCTGTTTAGGCGATATCTTTTGGTTTCATCTCGATTTGATGAAAACCGCTAGTTAGGTCGAGCGTTGAAAAATATTTTGCTTTGCCTATGCTATCTAATATGTCATTTATGTTTGGGATCGGGTATCTGTCCGAAATGGTATTGTCGTTGAGTTTCCGGTAGTCTATTACAAGTCGCCATTTCCTGTTCCCTGTACTGTCTACTTTTTTTGGGACCACCCACACCGGGGCGCTCCAAGGGGAGTGGCTAGATCTAATAATTTTTTGGCCTAACATGGATTCCTTGGAGTGTTTGATTTTGTTAGTGAAAGTTAATGGTGTTTCTGGGTTGTAGAATATGTTGCGAAATTGTTTACATAGGGTTATTAAGGCTGCTCTTTCTTCTGGATTGAGATGTTATGTAAGGATTTGTAATGGGGCTTGGGGGTATCATTATTAATATGAATTTTTGTTGGAGGTTTAGAGTTATGTATGGGAGGGATGTTGCATGTGTGGTGGGATTTATGTATCCTGTCGGGTTCCTGAGGCGGGTGCCTGAAAATTTAGGTCGGTAGGGCAGTGTTGGGTGAGTTTTTCTTCCTCTATGTTGTGTAGACCATAATTTTGTGTTTTATTCTATTTATTATTATACTATTTAAGGTTGCAATTGTTTAATTGACGATATTGGGAGTTGGGGTTTGAAAAATGGTATGAGTGCTTTTGGGTGTAAGATGAGTTACGGTTGTTGCGGTTGTTGTTATCTCTGTGATTGTTGTTATTGTAATTGTTAGTTCGTCGTTCGGTGTTGTTTGGTGTTGGGGGTATGGGTTTCTGTTCTGGTAACGAGCTCTTTCTCTTTGACATAGCTCGTAAGCTGTTTCGATAGTCTTGGGGTCTTTCAACCTGATGGCTGTTTTAAGTGGTTCTCTAATTCTTTAAATGAAGGCATTTAGACAGACTTCGTCATATAGTGTTTTCTTGGCTTCGATGATTGTGGCCGACTGTCCACTATTGGAAGTAGTGGATATAAGTTGGCTCCCAATCCTCGATAAGCCGAAGAACAATTGGCCTAGGGTTAGGTTATCCGGGAGTGATTGGAGCTCGCCAAGGAGGGTAGCTTCGCTTTTCTTGCTAGAATATAAACGTAGTAGGTTACTTTTGATATCGTCCCATATAATTTTGGTGTAAGCTAGATTTAGAGCTTCATCTTGTCTTCCAACTATTTTATTCCTAATTGCCCTGAGTGTCAGAAGTCCGTACGGTGTTTTGTCGGTCCCCCTAATGAGCATCATTATTTCCTCAACGCTAGTTATATATTTGTCGAGTTGGCCTGGAGTACCATCGAAAGTCTGAAGTTCTTTAACGAAGGCTAAAATATCGGTGACACTAAGTGCCGTAGCAATACTGCTAAAGCCACTGACAGTAGGTGTTAAGGGGGCGTTGCCCGAATCCATATTTATAGGTTGAAGGGGCTGTGAGAGGGTATTTTCTCTAATTATGGGGAGGGTGTTTGTTTTGGTAACTGATCGTGTGACTCTTTTTGGAAATGTGTGTAATTATGAAAGAGTTGTTTGTTTTAAAGTTTGTGTTAATTTCTTTGACATTTAAGAGAAAAAAAAATATACTATTTACAATGTACTTAGTGACTCTTAATTATTTCTTTATTGTTGAACAGTGTGTGTTTTCAAGAATAGTGTGTGTTTTCTTGTGCGTTAATTTCTGTAATATAGTGGTATTAGTGTATGTATGTATAATTTGAAGACTTTATTTGTGTTGAAAGAGTGAGTATATGGGTGCATGTTTGTGATTTTGTGATTTTGAACCCAGCCTTAGAAATCATACACTTCACCGTTCATATAATATTATTCGTATCTGGAATGTTTGTATGTGTGCATGTATTTGTTTTGGTGGTTTGCATGTATATATGTGCACATGAGAGTTATGATGTGGTACTTGGCCTTACTAAGCTTCGGCGGTGATTATCAGCGATTGATTTCACACAAGTACATTACACGTCACTCTTACACGTTTGTATATATGGTTTTGTTATGTATATTTTTGTTGTATATATATGTATTTTGTAATGTAGTATCGGGCCTTTAATATTTCGGCAGTGGTTTATCAACGATTGATGCCACGCAGGTACTTACATTTTTTTATATTGCATTTGAAATATTTGTGTGTGTGTATATTGTTTTAATTGTTTGCGTAATGATATGCTACTTGGCCTTAATAACTTCGGCAGTGACTATCAGTGATTAATTTCACACAAGTACAACACATATTATGCTTCGCGATTACGGCATTTTTACGTTTAAGTTAAAACAAATTTTTTTTATATGAGTGTTTTGTATGTAAGTTCAGGCGGTTTATGTATTGAAGTAGTATTTTTGTTGTAATCACTTTTACAAAAGAACTAATAAATGGTTTAATAGAGTATTTTCCATTCCAGTTTCCCGGCGGCGCCAGTTAACTCCGGGGAGTTTCGCGGTGCATTCAAATACAGAGAAGAGAGAAGTTGTATGATCCAGAAAGTAGCCACGGCTGAGAATTCGATCGGATATTTGTTGCGAGATTAAATAGTAGATATGTCCACAAGTGCTTGCTGCTCAATATCGACTGCAAGTCGTCTTTATTCTTGGTCTTAAATAATGTTACAATGTCGAAGTTCTTAGAAATAAAGTATCTGACACAGCAGAAAGTATAAGTATGTTTATAAGTATGTATATGGAATTGTATGCGTTGCACTGTCTAAGCGAAAGGAATGTGGTGTCAGCTTTTTGGGCGGATGTCGGCGGCTGACTCGCTGTTGATGTTTATGTTGAAACTTTGTATCGCAAAGCTTCCAGGTTCGATGTCTTCTACTTGTGTAGGCGTGGTGGTTTAGATAGAGGGGTGGTGTATAGTACCTATGGGTCGGTAAATCGCGCGCTCAAAAGTTGCGAAAAGACGTATGCACGTATGTATGTATGCACAAATGCGATACCGAAAAATGTTTGTGTGTATGTACGTATGTACGCGAACGAAAGCGAGATCGAAAATGTTTGTATGTTTGTATGTACATATGTACGAGAACGAAAGCGAGATGAAACCAGTCGAACGCTATAGTCAGCTGACTGTAGAAGGCCCTGGATTATTATTCCGTTATTTATAATGAAAATTCTGCTTTATTTGGAAAATTTTATATTCTTATTTTTTAATTCATTTGACAGACAAAAGAAGAACACATAAACAATGCAAACGCGAATAGACAAGAAGTATAAGCATTAGAGCGAGAGGGCAATAAATTAATGTGAAGTTGTATAGTAGCTTAGTGGAGTGTGTGCCGGATTCGAAGACCAGTGATGTTGACAGTGCTCGGGTTCGATTCCTGCCGCGATCAATGTGTGACATGTTTTCCTTTTTTTCTTTCTTTTCTATTAAATAATTTAAACAGCAACATAAGAATAGTTTTAAAATTTTTTGGTACGCAACATATTTAATTAAGTAGAACACTTTTATAAACCTTGCCGAATGTTGCACAAATCTGACAGTTGCGTACTTACGCCGAATACGGCAATTGATGTGTGTTAGAGTGGGACGCCGAAACATAAATGTGCAAATGCAGACACGCATGTATCGGCGTCCCGCTCTAACGTTCGTAACTTAGTGATCGTCTTACAAATTGCAAAAAAAAACATGAGATTTAATTTTTGAAAACTATTTTGATTGATATTTAATTAAGTAACTATAGTTTTATTTAAGCTTATAAAAAAAAAAAAAAAACCAAAAAAAAAATAAATAAAATAAAAAGTGCACCGGCCGGCCGAGCTTGGAATTTGAACTCACGCACGCAGGACTACTGTCCGCCACTCTAACCACTGAGCCACTGCCTCATTTGTTGATCGATCGGCAAAGTTGCATTCTGAGCTAATTCTGTTACCATTCTATGCAAATAAAAAGTTTTGTAAAATGCTGTGTGTCGGACGCTAGATTCGAACTTCAGTATGATGCGTAAATTAGGTCTTAATATACGCATAAGTATACGTTCAAATTGAGTTTAATTGGGATCATATCTCACTTATTTAAAGTCCGATTTAAATGAACTTTTCAGAAAACACCCGTGGCAATGTACTTGTCATGTGAGATGTTGGGTGTATATTATGTATATTAAATTATTATTACTGATTTACAGAGGTGGGAAGGGGCGTGGCCGAATTTCAAAAAAACTTTGAGACACGGCAACATACACGGATGTTGTGACAAAATTTGAAGACTCTAGCTCTTATGGTTTCTGAGATCCAGGTGTTCATACAGACAGACAGACGGACAGACAGACAGACGGACAGACAGACATGGCTCAATCGACTCGGCTGATACTGATTCAGAATATATATAGTTTATGGGGTCGGAGATGCCTCCTTCTGCCTGTTACGCACATTTGCGTTCCGACAAACACAGTAGACCATGAAATTTTCTAAAATCCAGGGCCTAAAAATGGAGCGGCAGCAATTGCGCGAAAAACTTACGAATGTAATAGTAAATGTTTTGAATCCCATTTTATTTTTAAATATATACGATTCGTATTCACGTCGGGGTCACCAATTTTTATTTTGCACTTTTTACATTTTTGACGAGAAGAGACTGTTGTCAGAGTTTTTGACTCAAATGGGATTTCTACCTTTCTATTTGTGCTTTCTCCTACCTTCAATACCACTTGAGTTTTAAAATCATTCATAGGTTTTTCTGTGGTTTGTATGTTGCTTGAGTCCTCTACAGTTTGTGCTGTTTCTCCATTTATTGCTGTTGTCGATTCTGTATCTGCCATGAATATTTCCGGTTGCATTCTACTTAATGCGTCACCATTCGTGTTAAGCTTTCCTTTTTTATATACGATGTCGCACTCATACTCGGCTAATTGTAATCGCCATCTTATTAATTTTGGGTTATTTTTATACCCTTCGACCTTTGAAAATGGTCAAAAAAGGGTATACTAACTTTGTGCAAATGTATGTAACAGGCAGAAAGAGGCGTGGGAGACCCCACAAAGTACAATATATATATTCTTGCTCAGGATCAGTAGCCAAGTCGATTAAGCCATGTCTGTCTGTCTGTATGTCTGGATGTCCGGATGAACACACAGATCTCAGCTATTATAAAAGCTAGAGACACCAAATTTGGCATGAAGGTTTCTGTTGATCCGGGACAGGTGAAGTTTATTTCAAATGTTGGATGCCACGCCCCCCGCCCACGCAAATCAATAATTTCATCTTTTAAGCTGATTTGCGAACGACATATAAAAGATACAACATTCTAAGTAAGACTATTATTAGCTAATTATAATACCAACATAATGTTAAAATTCCAATCCGATCGGACTACAAACACAGAAGTTGGTTAAACAAAAACCTTGTTCGCTTTGATTTTGTATACAGACCAGCCAGCTGTGACGTCATTGCAATGCTCAAGTTGGAAAGAAAAGGAAAGAGAATGCGAGCGCGTAGCGCCATCTGTTGTTCTTCCCTTCTTTTTTATTCACACGCATTTTTTGCATTCAAACCCACACACACACATACATACATTTGTCCTTGACCAATGAAATGATACACGCATATACACGTATTCATACACAAACGGGTATAAAGGCTCACGTTACGATATTTCTATTAAGTAGAAGTATTGTACAATTATTGACTCTTTACGTTTCAAAAAGGTCGAAGGGTATCCCACTGTCGCGTGCCGCTCGACTGTTGCTCTTGTTGCAGTTGTTAATGTAGATGAGTGGCTGATGATCTGTGTATACCGTAAACCTTGTCCCGTATAAATATTGCCTAAAGTGTTTGACTGCCCATACTATTGCTAGCATTTCCTTTTCAGACGCTGAATAGTTAGTTTCCGTATCGTTCAATGTTCTACTAGCGTAAGCTACTGATCTGTCCTTCCCCACTTGCCCTTGTGATAATACTGCACCTAGTGCATAATTGCTTCCATCTGTAGTTAGAATGAATGGTTGTTCGTAATTCGGATATGATAAGATTGGGTCGTTGCAAAGTAGTGTTTTTGAATGTTCGAATGCGTTTTAATAGTCTTCCGATATCTCGACGGTTTTCTTTCCTTTTAGTTGCTTCGTCAGTGGTTCTGTTATTTAAGCTAAATGCTTAATAAATTTTCTATAGTAGATAGTTGCACTCCATAGTGAACGACTATTTCTGATTATACCTTGATCTAATAATTCGGAAACTGGATTGTTGATCTCTACGTTTTCCTTTATAGAGTACCTTAATGGTCTTACAAATATGGGTTGTTCGTCTGATAGTCTAATATCATGCTTTGTTCCTTTTGTTACTGACAATTGGTCCCCGTCGGTATAAAAAAGGGTTCTATATTGTTTCAAAGGTTTTAAAAATTTAGCTTTTTCTTCTTTGTTAAGGTGTTCTGTTCTTATGTTGAGTTTAACTTTATTGTCGTTCTGTACACTATTTGTATGTTTTACCGTGTCTATTTCTGTAAAGCTCTCTGCATTATATATTTCTACCTGTATTGGATAATAAGCATTTATCACTCTGTCTTGATCGGTTTCGTTTATTATATCTACTTTGGCTGTGTAATTATTTGTTCTCTAAATGCCCTCGTCAATATTTATTCCCTCTTGTATTACTATTTCGTTTATGTATATTTCTCCTTCCCTTTCTGTTACTACTATTTCTACTAAAGTTCTTGTTCTTGCATCTAGTTTTGTTGGGGATTCTGATCTCATTTCTCTTTGAATTATCTCGATTTGTATTGGGGGTTTCTAAGACTAGATTTTCTAAATCAATTTTTGCGTTTAGAAACGTTAAGATTTGTTGATCAGCAACCCAAATTATATCAGTGAGATTGAACTTGCTGCCAACCTGCTTCAAGATGTGCTAATCACATCCTTCGAGGACAGTTCTGTTCGGAAGACCCTAAAGGTCAACCGTAAAGTTCCATGGTGGAACGAGGAACTATCCGTACAAAGAAGGAAGGTTAGAAGTCTTTTCAATAGGGCCAAAGCTAACCGCGTCAGTTGGGACGTCTATAGGGACGTCTATAATAAAAAAATTAGACGTGCCAAACGCGATACGTGGTGCAGCTACTGTGGTAGCATTGAGTCGCTGCCAGAGGCAGCGAGACTGCACAAGGTGTAATGGTACAGGGCTTCTTAAAAGAACAGACGGCTCGTTCACGCAAGATTGCAGGGAGGCACTTGATCTTCTGCTTCAAGTCCACTTCCCAGGTTCGGTGGCGAACCCAGATCTATCTAGTCTTGATGACGTCACCATGTCACCGGACTCACGTGGTTCCAGTCTATCGGGAACCATCTTCGACCCTGAAAAGGTCAAATGGGCTGTAGATTCCTTCGCTTCCTTCAAAGCCCCAGGGGCGATCAAATCTTCCCAGCCCTTCTACAAAACAGCCTGAATCATATCCTCGATCTGCTGGTCGGCCAGTTTAGAGCTAGTCTAACTTGGGGATACATACCCGTCTCTTGGGGGATAGTCAATGTGGTATTCATTCCCAAACAAGGGAATCGTCCCACGGACCAGCCTAAATCATATCGGCTGATCAGTCTCACCTCCTTCCTGCTTAAGACAGCAGAAAGGCTCATAGACCTGCACATACGGTGCTCTCTGCAGAAAACTTATCCTCTGCATCCCACGCAGTTTGCGTATATAGCCGGAAGGTCGACGGAGGTCGGCCTCCACAAATTAGTAGGTAAAATCGAAGAAGCCCTCGCATCCAAGAACATTGCTCTGTGCTCTCTTTTTGATATATAGGGTGCTTTTTATAATTCCGGCTACGGCTCTATCTCTGCTGCGCTTGAACGCAGAAATATTGCCCGTCCCTTAATCCGATGGATTGAGGCTATGCTCAAACACCGGATCATATCCTCTTGGACACCACGACTGCTTTTATCAGTGCGGTTAAAGGATGTCCCCAGGGAGGGGTCCTATCCCCCCTACTCTGGTCTCTAGTAGTTGATGAACTACTAAGCATTCTCGCAGACCAGGGCGTGCAAGCAATCGGCTACGCGGACGACCTGGCTCTAATAGTGAACGGGAAATTTGCCAACATCGTGACAGAGCTGATGCAATCAGCTGTGAACACGGTTAGCAGATGGTGCGTAGATGTAGGTCTCAGCATCAATCCCCAAAAGGCAATTATTGTTCCCTTCACTAAGCGCTATTCTATTGACATAGGTCAATTGAACATTAGCGGCTCCCCTGTGGATCTTTCCAGCGAGGTTAAATATCTTGGGGTGACCCTTGATAAAAGAGTAAACTGGAACTCCCACCTAAACAATACTCTATCAAAGGCATGTAGAAGATTCTTTGGTAGAACCTGGGGCCTCAAATCCTGTAACATCCGGTTGCTAGTTGAGATGATGGTAAGACCCATCGTCACCTACGCTGCAATTGTCTGGTGGCCAAAGGTGACGCAGGTCACTGCCATTAACAAATGCAACAAAATGCATAGGCTACTTTGCCTTTCTTTGACGGGTGCACTTCGCACCTGTCCCACAGCAGGAATGGAGTCAATCCTTAATCTGACTCCGCTGCATTTCAAAATAAAAGAAGTCGCCGCAATGAGTCTTCTTAGAATCAAGCTCCAATCTGGGCTTCTAGCAACCGAATCTGAGCATGCTAGACTTATCAAAGACATTCCTGGCTTAGAGATCTGCACTAGATCAGATTCTATGACCAAGGAACTCTTCTTTGGTGCAAAATTCAGAACACTCATCCCAGACCGGAAGGACTTGGATGCTGGCAACCCCATCAGCGACCCTCACGGCATACACTGGTATACCGACGGGTCAAAAACTGATCAGGGGGTTAGAGCCGGGATACATGGTCCCAACTCCAAAACCTCGATTGCCATGGGCAAGTGTTCCACGGTGTTCCAATCCGAGGTTCATGCCATTGAGTTCTGCTGCCGTCTTATCCTTGAGAAGGGGATGAGAGGAGCTAATATTTATATTTTCTCGGACAGCCAAGCTGCCATACTAGCCCTCTTTCTTAAAAGAGTAAGTTCACCTATGGTGGCTGAAATCAAAGTTACCCTCCTTTGGGTACCTGGACACTGTGGGTTCCAGGGCAACGAGCTAGCGGATGAGCTAGCGAGAGCGGGGTCATCAGCCCCTCTGCTTGGCCCCGAACCCTTCTGCGGCGTGGGGTGGTCAACTATCTCATCCCTTGTGAAAACATGGGCAGATAGGTTGACCGAACGCTATTGGTTCTTCCTACCAGGGATGAGGCAGGCTAAAGAGCTTACAAATCCCTTGGTTAAGCGCAGAACAGACTCACTCTCTAGGAGAGATCTCTATCTCCTTGTTGGCTGCCTTAGTGGCCATCATCTGGTGAACTATCACCTAACAAAAATGCGTCTATCTTCTGATGCAGAGTGCAGGCTCTTTGAAGGGGACACCAAAAAACCAAAAAAAAAAATTTTTGAATTTCCCCCCTTTTTTTTGGGAGGAGGAAAAAATTTCAACGGGAAAAACCAATTCCCCAAAAAAATTTT
The DNA here is from genome assembly GCA_018151435.1 of Zaprionus africanus. NCBI lineage: Eukaryota > Metazoa > Arthropoda > Insecta > Diptera > Drosophilidae > Zaprionus > Zaprionus africanus. Next base: position 11,530 of record JAECXB010001421.1, read on the forward strand.
CCATTCCCCACAAAAAAAACCCCAAAGCTTTTTAAGGGAAGGAGAGCGGTTTTTTTTTTTTTAGGAAAGAAATAAAAAAAAAAAAAAAAATCTTGTTGGGCTGCCCCCCCCCTTTTCTGTTTGGGAACCCCCCCAAAAAAAAAAAAAAAAAAAAAAATTATCTCTTCCCCGTGAACGGACGTGTTTTTTTCTGCGCTTCGATTTTTTCGCGTTTTTATTAAAAACAACCGGTGTTTTATAAATCTTTTTTTTTTAAGACCGATTTTCTTTTCATAGCCCGTTCACGACGCGTGTGCATGCCTTTCAAATTAGTCAAACTAATCTTTGTTTGCTAATTTTATATTTTTTGTGCATTGGTTCTGCTCCTCTGGTGCTCTGTTTACATCTTTACTCTTTTCGGTAAGCAACGTTGTTGTTAGTGGCTCACCGCTATTACTCTCTTTCTTATCTATCCTAATTCTTTGAGCGCGCCTAAGCATCTCTCACGCTTTGCCGCTCTCTCTACTGCACTTCTTTGAGCGCGCCTAAGCATCTCTCACGCTTTGCCGCTCTCTCTACTGCACTGTTGTTGTTTGATCGTTTTTGCTCTCTTTGCTCTCTGCCTTTTGCGCGCGCCAATTTCTTTTTCTTGCGCACATACCTCTTTTTCTTGTTTTTGTTTTGTTTTCTTTGCGGCTGTTTTGATTTGTTACAGTAGGTGTCCCCTATAATGGACGCATTGATTTGTTTTAAAAAATCCTGCCTTAAGCAGGTGACGGCTGCCCAGCCAAGCATTTCGTGTTGGCTATGTGATAACGTAGTACACGCGAAGTGTGCCGGTTTTTCTGGCACGACGGCTGATGCCGTAGCCAAGCGCACTGGGTTGCGTTATTGCTGCGATATGTGTAGGGAAGTGGAGGGCGAAATTTGTTCGTTTATGCGGCAAACAAAAATTGGATTTAGGGAACTGCTTGGAAGTTTTCGCAAACTATCCGACCAGTTCTCAGCGCTCGATTCATCTTTCAATAACCTTAAGTTATTGAACGAATCCCCCAAAGCGCAAAAAATCCACCCGCATAGAGGAGCCTATTATCGCCACCCAGCTCCCTATAATTGACCAGCCAGGTACGCCAATGACACAGCCGGTAATGTCGTTCACCAATCCCCCGATGGTAACGAGATCTGCGGCTAAATCAATTTCGATTCCCGAAAATGTCATTGAGTGTATGCAACCAGTGACGCCCACATGTTCCGTTATGTCCGCTGTGGTCTCGTTGCCCGTGCCACAGAAAATAGTGTTACCTAAGGCGTGTTCAAGTTCTGGTTTACCAGAAGAGAACCTGTGCTCTGGAATTATACCTGAGGCGCCTAAAAAGATTATAGGTGTTCCACAAAAGAAACAGATTTTTGTTTCTAGGCTTGCCCCTGACCTCACATCAAATGATGTTAAAGCTTATATTCAAGCTAAAACCCAGGCCGTTGATATAAAAGTGGAAAAATTTAAGTTTTCTTATGAGAGGGACATATCATCCTTCAAAATAAGTGCCCCAAACGAACTCTTAGGCATTATATGTTCGGCTAAATTTTGGCCGGAACATGTAATGGTTAAAGAGTTTGAAGCAAGGAAAAAGAAAAATCGCCCACCGATTAAACTTCCTTTGCCTCCTCTAGCAGCAGCCCAAACAAAACCAAATAAAAAAAACTAACAAGCTCCTTAACTCTTTCATATCAAAATGTTAGAGGTCTCTGTACTAAACTTTCAACTTTATACTTAAACAGTCTTTCTTTTTCTGCCCAAATTGTTGTGTTTACTGAGACTTGGTTAAAGCCGGAGATCCTTAACTCCGAAGTCTTTCCAAATAAGTACACAACCTACAGGTGTGATCGACCTGACCGACGTGGTGGTGGAGTTCTAATTGCAGTTGATTCCACCATCAACTCGGAACTTTTAGAACCGGAGATTCAATTAGGCATTGAATTACTCTGTGTAAAATTACACTTTCCCGGTTTTTTTCATTATATAACCTGTTCCTATATTCCGCCGTCGTCGGAATTATCAGTCTATTTGCAACATTTGTCTGCAATACAGACCATATTTAATCTGTTATCAGACAGGGATCAATTTTTAGTCCTGGGTGACTTCAATATCCCCGATTGTAATTGGACAACAAGTGCTGATTCAAACTCTCTTCTGCCCTCACGGCAACATGACCTTTTTGACGGTCTGTTTGACATGTCATTGTCACAGGTCAATCATGTCTTAAACAGTAGTAACAGATCGTTAGACTTATGCTTTGTCTCGGATCCATCTAGAGTGAGCCTAAACAAGACTCAACCACTTTCTCTTCCTGAAGATCCATACCATCCCACTCTTGAAGTTACTTTTGTGTTTGGTGCATGTATGGATAAGGGTGAAAAACAGTGTAAGCGTGTACGCTGCTTTAGAAAAGCAGATTTTAACTTATTAAATGGGATGATTTCCCAATTTGATTGGTCAGAATTGTATTCGTCTACTGATATTTTAGTAGCGACCAATATTTTCTATAGCAGAATTAACTACTTTTTAGATATTTGTGTTCCGTGTTTTTATCCAACTTCCTCGAGTAAGCCGCCATGGTTTACAAGAGAGTTGTCACGGTTAAAAAATTTAAAGTCAAGCTTATTCAAAAAATATAAAAATAATAGCTCATCCTCAGCCTTTTCGCGCTACTTAAGCGCGCGGTCAGATTTTACTGTCTTGAACGCGAAATGTTATAAGAACTATTTAACTCGTTGTAAGGCTCAGTTTATTCAGAACCCCAAACAGTTTTATAGTTTCGTTAACACGAAGCGTAAGTCTACCGCATTTCCAACTAAATTAACGTTTGAAAATGCTAGTGCAGATACCGACCAAGCCATGGCCGATACGTTTGCAAAGTTTTTTCAAACGACTTATTCTCCCTCTACACAGAGAACTCACTTTTATCCATACAACATTCCAAGTTCAAATGGTATCTTCTCTCCCTTTTTAAACGAAAGCTCATTGGTAAAGGATCTCTCTTTAGTAAAGCCAGTCTTCTCACCAGGCCCTGACGGTGTTCCTGCTTGTATACTTCGATTCTGTGCTATGTCTCTAAGTAAGCCATTGCTCAAACTATTTTCGCTGTCTTTAGAAACTTCAGTCTTTCCTTCCATTTGGAAGGAATCTTTCATTATTCCCTTGCTTAAAAAGGGCAGCAAGTCTGATGCAAGCAATTATAGAGGTATCTCTAAATTGTCGGCTATACCCAAACTTTTCGAGAATGTTATAACTCCTCACTTGCAACATTTCTGTAGATCCGTTATCTCACCTTTTCAACACGGATTCATTAAAAGTCGTTCTACTACGACAAACTTGCTTGAGCTGACATCCTTCGTGGTAAAAGGATTTCAGGAAAATCTTCAGACTGATGTTATTTATACTGATTTCAGTAAAGCTTTTGACTCAGTAAATCATTCCCTTTTGGCACATAAGCTTGACCTTCTAGGTTTTTCACCAAAACTACTTAGTTGGATTGTAAGCTATCTGACTGACAGAACTCAAAGAGTCCTCTTTAAAACCACCCTTTCAAACCCAATTCATGCCACATCTGGTGTTCCTCAAGGGAGTCATCTTGGTCCCCTACTTTTTACGCTTTTCATCAATGACCTTCCCCTGGTCATACGTAACTCCCGTACTCTTATGTATGCGGATGATGTTAAGCTTTGCTACCAATTTAAAGACGACCACTGTCACTCAAACTTACAAACCGACCTAAATAGTTTCAATTCTTGGTGTTGTGCCAATTTCTTAAACCTGAACAGCTCTAAATGCAAGCTGATGACATTCTCTCGAGCCAGTCCGAAGTTTGCTTCTTATACTCTTTGTGGTTGTGCCTTGGAAAGAATCACCCTAGTTGATGATCTGGGGGTCCGTTTGGACCGAAAACTAAAGTTTTCAAGTCATATAACTAATATGGTCAATAAAGCCATGGGTGTCCTAGGCTTTATCAAGAGATGGTCTAAGGAGTTCGACGATCCTTATATTACAAAGACCCTTTACGTTTCACTTGTTCGTCCTATTCTCGAATACGGTTCATGCGTATGGTGTCCCCAGTACACTATTCATAAGGAACGCATCGAATCTGTACAGAGGAATTTCTTACTTTTTGCCTTACGCGGCCTTAACTGGGATGAAAATTTGAGACTGCCTTCCTATAATAGTAGACTTCTGCTACTAAATCTGCCTTCCCTAACTAACCGCAGAACCATGCTAGGGGTCGTATTTATTAACAACCTTATGCAAGGTGACATTGATAGTGAGGCCTTGGTAAGGCAGCTACACTTCTCTGTTCCTTGCAGAAGTACTCGCTATTTCCTTCCACTAACACTTCCTTATTGTAGATCGAACTATGCACTGCATGATCCTTTCAGGGTATTATGTTCGGACTACAATAAGCTCCAACACGTCATAGCTAGCACTAACACTATCGCTGCTATGAAGTCCTTAATTCTTTCCTATCTAGCACGTAATTAGTAATTAGTATTAATCTTCCTCGATATTCTATTCCTATTTGCATGCCGCGTTCTATCGCCTCTTCTTTTTTAGAATTTCTCCCCGCGTTTCTATTCGCGTTTCTACCGCGTTTCCGTGTCGTCCGTTATGCGACGGTGCCTCTCGGTCGGTTAGGCGGGAGGTGGACTTCGTTTGGGTTCCGCGCGCAACAAGCATCGGCTTGGTGTCGTTGGACCACTTGTTAATACACCCTCATTGACATTCTATAAAATTTTCAGCTTGATAGTGTGACATTTGTAAAAGTGACGCCGTATTGAGTACATCTACGATTGTGCGTGTTCTCGATTTTGTACTATTTTGAAAATGGAATTGAATTTGCAACAACGAGTTTGTATTAAATTTTGTGTTAAAAACGGTTTTAATGGTGCGACGACATTGAAAATGTTAGAATAAAGTTTCGGCAACGATACTCTGAAGAAAACAGTCGTCTATCAGTGGCACGAGCGTGAGTCCGTGAACGACGATACACGCAGTGGCAGACCATCGACATCGAAAACCGACGAAATCATCGTCAAGATCAAAGACTGGATGACCGTAGACCGCAAATTGACCATTAGAGAGATGGCAGAGGAGTTAGACATTGCTTTTGGATCCGTTCAAGACATTTTGGTTAATGATTTGGGCCTCAGACGTGTCACTGCAAAGCTGGTGCCGAAAGACCTGAATTTCGTGCAAAAAGGGACCGCGTTGACATCGCAAAAGAAATGATTTCTAAGGCCGAATCCGACCCAACATTCATTAAACGGATTATTACTGGAGACGAGACGTGGATTTATGAGTATGATACGCAATCAAGACATCAAGCGAGTGAATGGCGTGCACCAAATGAGCCGCGACCGAAAAAACCACGTCGTTTTCAGTCAAAAAAGAAGGCGATGCTCACAGTTTTCATGGATTACAAGGGTGTTGTGTATCATGAATTCCTTCCACAAGGCCAGACCGTCAACAAGGAGTATTATTTGGGCGTTATGAGACTGTTGCGTGAAGCGATTCGCCAAAAAAGACCTGATTTGTGGGCAAACAACTCGTGGATCTTGCACCACGATAATGCACCGTCGCACAATGCCATCATTATCCGTGAACATTTGGCTAAAAACGGAACGAATACCATTCAACAACCACCGAATTCTTCTGACTTGGCTCCTTGCGACTTTTTCCTATTCGGTAGACTCAAGAAACCGATCCGCGGAACACGTTTCAGCACCGGGATGAAATCATGGAAAAATCGAAAATGGCTTTGGTGGCCATACCGCAAATTGAATATGAAAAATGTTTCAAGGATTGGATCAAGCGCTGGCATAAGAGCATTGCAGTCGATGGGGAGTACTTTGATGGGGACAATATCGATTTTGATGTATAATCTTGTATTTTTAATTTTCTGAATAAATTCCGGGAACTTTTTGATCAAGGTCCGATGATTCCGTCGAAAAATGCGTAGAATTTAAATAAGTTAAAGGTGAATTCGCCGCTTAATTTGAATTCCTTAAATAGTTTGTACGTAGTTTTTTTGTATATATTATGTGTGTGTAGGACTGTGTTAACTTGCATTGGCTGCTGTAAATTTTGTTGTTTGCTTAGGGGTACGAAGTCTGGGTTAAATAATGAAACATTTGATCCGCTGTCTATAAAAAATTTTAACGGTCTACCAAATGACGATTAAATTAAAATATAGATAAGTGCTCCTCTACATTTAGATTTTGTGTTATAATTAGGGGAATACCCGAGCCATTTATTGAAAAATTTTTGGACGCCTTCTACATTGTTAAGTTCAACATATCCCCTACTGGTGCGTTTCTGTGTTCTATATGCCTGTCTTAATGTTTTTGGATTTTCAGCATTTACCGTCCATTTTAACGGGTTTTTCAGTCCGGCTATGAACTTCTGTACGCAAGTCTTTTCATATGAATTTTCTTTTATTTTGCGTATTTCATCGTCTAGTTCCTCCCTTTCTAAAATATCTGATATTTTTTGGTATAAAAATTTGATAGATAACTCTTTTTATGGGATTTCACGAAGGTTGTCCAATATATGTTCTTCACTTCTTGACTCCCCGAAATTATCAAATAATGCTTGTTTAATATTAACCCAATTGAGTTTTACTCTCTCCCTAATTAATTTCCTGTCTGCATGTCCAACTATTTTGTCTCTAATTACTCATATATATACTTATTATTTATATAGTAGCATATGTACCATAGCGCACCACTTGTCCACACATACACACACACAAAACACTCCCACATACATACATACACTTGACAATTGTACTTAGCATATAAGACAAACATTCATGTATTTCACCAGAAACCATCCGCCTGCTTAGACATAAACATTTGTATCCCTAATTCGGCGACAATTCCGCCTGCTTAGACATAAACATTTTATCCCCAAATTCGGCGACAATAACAAGTCAGCCTACTCCGATCATTTGTAAACATTCCCACGAAAGGGTTAAAATTGCTTACGCAGAGCAAATTCTCGGCTGATCCGTTCCCATGCGCAATCCACTCAAGAGAGCGCCCAATATCATGTAAACATAAAAGAGAGCTTTATGTACGCTCAATACAGAAGTAAATGAGACTCAGCCAAAGGTTTGCTAAGCGTCCAGTTTGTAGCTTTAAGATAGATTTAATTCAAACTCCATTAAGGAACGACGCGAATTGTCTCCGGGTTTCGCCTAAGTGTTTATTCGAAATAAAATTATATTTTTTTCATAAATACTAAACGCGAACTTGTTATTGGCGCAGCCGGTAGGATACCGATTAACGTTTTGATCGATATCCGCAAAAGAACCGCGTGTGATCTAAAACCTTCGTTTGCGTGGCTAAATTAAATGCTACAGGAAGGTTGCAATCCGCCTAAATACCGCGTGTGATTAAGAAACTTCGTTTGCGTAGCCAACTAAAGGTTACTGGAAGACTATAATCCACCAGAAACTCAGTGCTCTGTGAAACACTTCAACTTGGTAGCCCACTGTAAAAGTGTGACCGCTACTAGAAGTGAACTTTTTTATAAAAAAGAAAATCATAACTCAGTGCTGCAGTGAAGACCATTAAAAGACAATTATCGTCTCAGGTCAAAACCCCGAAACAAAAAAAAAATAAAAATAAAACCCTAGCGAAAAGCTAAGCGAGTGTAAAGAACCAGCAATACAAAATTCTAAAATGGCACAGCCACAGCAACAACAACCACATCAAATTCAACTCCTTTCGGAAAGTCATCTGAACCAGGCCCTTGGTCAGATTCGACAAGTGCCAGTATTTAATGGTACAACATCAGAGCTGAGCTCGTTCATACGGAGAATCGAGTTTATCCAAAGTCTCTACCCGACAACCGACGCCCGGCAAGCACACATCATGTTTAGTGCAACCGAGATGCAGATTGGAGGTGATGCCCAGCGTGTGTCTCAGTTAAGTGCAGCCAACACCTGGATTGATCTGAAGGAAGCCCTTATCGCGGAATTCAAAACACAAACCCCATTCGAGGAACTCCTAAGAAGACTATACAACACATCGTTCAACGGATCAGTTCGTAAGTTTATCGAAGACCTAGAAGAAAAATGTTTCATTATAACAAATAAGTTAAGTTTAGAAAACAACCCGTTTAATAACCACATTTATACAAACGGAATGAATAATACCGTCAAAGACGTAATAATTAGAAAACTCCCTGATAGGCTATACATGCAGTTAGCTAGATTCGACATAACAACTGTTAGCAAGTTGAAGCAAATCGCTCAACAAGAAGGTTGCTATGACAGTATATGGTCCGATCGTGCGAAATCACAAAATAGTCAGAACAAAAATAATGATCAAAATAAAAGTTCTAAAAGTAAAAATTACAGTCCAAATTATAACCAAGTGTCAAGTTCAACCAGCCAAAACCAAAATTATAACAATACTAATGATAACAAGAAAAATAATAATAATAGCCAGAACATTGAGCAATTATACCAAGAATTTAAACAGAAACTAGACCAGGCACAATTACAAAATAAAACAAACTATCAAACAAATCAAGCCTCTTCAAGTGCTCCTAACCCAGCCCATAAAAGGCAAAGACCAAGTTCTAGTTGCCAATCAAGAATGGACACGTCCGAAAATTTTCATCAAAATGCCTCGGACGAAGAACAAGAACAAACCCGTTCATAAATATTGTCATGAACAATATAAAGCTCCGTTGTATTATTGATACCGGATCTACAATTAATATAATAAAATCAAATTTCTTCAATTTCCCCATTAAAACAAATAAGTTGAAAGTTCATACCATTAACGGTATAGTTACATTAAAAGATAGTATTAGTTTGAAACCCAGTAAGCTTTGCCCCACTAAACAAGTTTTTTATATCCATAATTTTTCGGAAAATTATGATAAGCTACTTGGTAGAGACTTCTTAGAAGACACCAACGCTCAAATCAATTTTAGCGAACGAAGTGTTAATTTAAACAATTACAACTTCTTAATGCACTATGACAACGAGCAAAAGGTAAATTCAGAAGACGATACCGACTGCACAAACTGTTTAGAGCCACCATCAACTGATGACGAAGCAATAAACTATGCAATAGAAAATGAGTTAAAAGAATCAAATGAATTCAGACTCGATCACTTAAACAAGGAAGAGCGAAATGCTCTGACTAAAATTCTTCACGAATTTAAAGACATTCAGTACAGAGAAGGTGAAAATTTGACCTTCACAAGCACTGTCAAACATGTCATAAATACAAAGCATGAAGATCCTATTTATAAGAAACCTTATAAATATCCCCAAGCCCACGACAAAGAAGTCGAAGTCCAAATCAAAGAAATGATTGATCAAGGCATTATTCGAAAATCGAACTCGCCTTATTGCTCACCTATTTGGATAGTTCCAAAGAAGAGTGATGCATCCGGTAAACAAAAGTTTAGGATAGTAATTGACTATCGCAAACTAAACGAAATTACTGTGGACGACAAGTACCCCATTCCTGTTATGGATGAAATATTAGATAAACTCGGTAGATCTCTATATTTCACTACCATAGATTTAGCAAAAGGTTTTCATCAAATCCAAATGGATGAAAACTCTATACCTAAAACAGCTTTTTCTACAAAGAATGGTCATTATGAGTACACTCGAATGCCATTCGGACTGAAAAATGCACCCGCGACTTTTGAACGTTGCGTAAACAATCTGTTAGAAGATCTTATCTACAAAGATTGTTTGGTATACATGGATGACATTATAGTATTCTCCACTTCATTGGAAGAACATTTAATGTCACTTCGTAAGGTTTTTGCTAAATTAAAGGAAGCTAATTTAAAATTGCAGTTAGACAAATGCGAATTTCTCAAAAAAGAAACAGAGTTTCTAGGGCACATCATAACAACAGAAGGTATAAAACCTAACCCAACAAAAATAAATGCAATTAAGCATTTTCCCATTCCCAAAACACCTAAGCAAATTAAGTCGTTTCTTGGCCTTTGCGGGTTCTACAGAAAGTTTATTCCCAATTTCGCAAATATTGCAAAACCAATGACGCAAAATCTTAAGAAAGGCACCAATATAAATTCCAATGATACAAACTATGTATCCGCTTTCGAGAAATTAAAATTTCTCATAATGTCCGATCCTATCTTAATATACCCTAATTTTGAGAAACCATTCTCATTAACTACAGATGCCAGCAATATTGCTCTTGGTGCTGTACTCTCACAGGATCATAAACCTATTTGTTACGCTAGTCGTACACTCAATGACCACGAGCTTAATTATTCGGCAATAGAAAAAGAACTTTTAGCTATTGTCTGGGCCACCAAATACTTCAGGTCCTATCTTTTCGGTCGAAAATTTCAAATCCTTAGTGACCACCGCCCCTTAGTTTGGCTTGAAAATATCAAAGAACCAAATATGAAACTACAAAGATGGAAAATCAGACTAAATGAGTTTGACCACCAAATCAAATATGTACCTGGTAAAGAAAACCATGTTGCAGATGCACTTTCACGTGTAAAAATTGAGAACTTCCTCGGTGAAACTTCCACCACCGCTGCTACCATACATAGTAGTCACGAGGACAGTCAAAATTATATACCCATTACCGAAAGACCCATTAACTACTTTACCCATCAGATAGAATTCACTTAAGGTGACACAAATGAAGTAAAGGTAACAAAATGTTTCCATAAAACTATTATAAATATAAACTATATGGAAATGACTTTTGATTATGCAAAAGAGCTTATCAAAGAATACATTTGCACTAAAAACACTGTAATTTATTTCAATAATGATGAAGACTTTACAACATTCCAAAATGCCTATGTAAATATTATTTGCCCAAATAATATTACAAAAGTAATGAGATCTACCTCAAAACTTTCAAATATTCACACATATGCTCAATTTAAAGAAATTATAGTTCAAAAACACAAAGAACTTTTACATCCCGGTATTGAAAAAACCATTTCCATGTTCAAAGAAAACTTCTATTACCCCGATTATCAAAAATCGATTCAAAACATTATAAACGAATGTGATGTTTGTAATGTTGCAAAAACTGAGCATAGAGACACAAAATTAAAATTCGATACAACTCCTGAAGTCCTCAATCCAAGAGACAAATATGTAATGGACTTTTATATGGTCAACAATAAACAATTCTTATCTTGTATTGATACTTATTCAAAGTTCGCCTCTTTAATTGAAATACAATCCAGAGATTGGCTCGAAGCCAAACGAGCAATACTCTTAGTTTTTACCAATATGGGTAAACCTATAGAAATCAAGGCAGATAAAGATTCAGCATTTATGTGCGCAGCTTTACAACTTTGGTTACAAACAGAAGGCGTGAAAATAGAAATTACAAGCAGTAAAAATGGAATTTCTGATGTCGAGAGATTTCATAAAACTATTAATGAAAAATTAAGAATAATTAATACCGAATCAAACCCTGAAAACAAATTAACTAGTTTTGAAACAATACTTTATATTTATAATCATAAAACTAAGCACAATACGACTGGAAGAACCCCAGCCGATATTTTCATTTATGCAGGAACACCTGCTTATAATACACATACTAATAAAAGTAACAAAATAGATAAATTAAACGAAACAAGTGAAGATTATGAAATAGATACTAGATATAGGCAAGCACCATTAGTTAAATCTAAAACAACAAATCCCTTTAAGAAAACAGGAGAGATCACTCAAGTAGATGAAAAACATTATGAAGAGAAAAACAGAGGTAGAAAAATAACCCACTATAAATCAAAATATAAAAAGAGAAAGAAAATTAATAAAACAAAATATGATAATTCCAGCACAACCCCAAGTGACCAAAGTAGTCCAACATAATCACGCAGTTTTGATGATCAGTTTTAACCCTAAATTATTAAAACATGATTACTTAATAAATATAAACTCTGAAAAAGTTCTAAATATTAAAACTTCAACTTGGTTAAAAACTGACACGAATGAAATTCTTTTAATATCTCAAATCCCAAAAGATATTATAAAAACCCCAAGGTTTACAATAATACCGTACCCCGATAGCAATAAAAATATATTGATTGAAAATATAAACGATAAATATTATGTTCTAGACAATAAAATTTTCTTAGCATCTTCAAAAAAAAATTATTTTCTAACAAATGCATAGCAAGTATTTTAAACCAAGAAAATACAGAATGTAGATACACAAAAACCCATAAAAATACAGAAATAAGTTATGTCGAACCTAACATTATATTAACATGGAAACTACCAAAGACCACACTCAACCAAAATTGCAAAAATCAAGAAATAATAATAGAGGGAGATAATTTAATTAAAGCTTTTAATTGCTCTATTCAAATAGACAACATTACTGGACTACACACAAACAGTATATGTAAATAATAACGTAACAAAACTAGAAACATTAGCATATATTGAAGCAAAAGAAATTTTTGAAATAAAAACAAAAGATACTTTTCAAAATGTATTAATAACGTCAGTAATTGTATTAATTATAATTATAATATTATATTTTGTCTACAAATATAAGAGTATACCTAAGAAAATCATTATTAAATTTAAAAAAACAAGTTCCCACTCCCACAGAACCACCAAATATTGTAAACAATCAAGTAATCGAAAATGATAATAATTTAAATATTATTGTATGTATTGTATCCTAACTTATCCGCCTGAGGGCAGGCCAATTTTTAAGGATGGGGAAGTAGCATATGTACCATAGCGCACCACTTGTCCACACATACACACACACAAAACACTCCCACATACATACATACACTTGACAATTGTACTTAGCATATAAGACAAACATTCATGTATTTCACCAGAAACCATCCGCCTGCTTAGACATAAACATTTGTATCCCTAATTCGGCGACAATTCCGCCTGCTTAGACATAAACATTTTATCCCCAAATTCGGCGACAATAACAAGTCAGCCTACTCCGATCATTTGTAAACATTCACACGAAAGGGTCAAAACTGCTTACGCAGAGCAAATTCTCGGCTGATCCGTTCCCATGCGCAATCCACTCAAGAGAGCGCCCAATATCATGTAAACATAAAAGAGAGCCTTATGTACGCTCAATACAGAAGTAAATGAGACTCAGCCAAAGGTTTGCTAAGCGTCCAGTTTGTAGCTTTAAGATAGATTTAATTCAAACTCCATTAAGGAACGACGCGAATTGTCTCCGGGTTTCGCCTAAGTGTTTATTCGAAATAAAATTATATTTTTTTCATAAATACTAAACGCGAACTTGTTATTATATCTATATTGTATGAATTTTTTTTTTTTTAATCTGAATTCGAATTATATTTTAATGCTATGTTATGTGTGTAATATTTTTGTTTTTGTATAGTGTATGTGTTTAGTGTACTTAACAGTTAATGCTTATAAGAAATTATTTGTTGTGTTTGGCTGTGGTAGGTGGCAAAGAATTTCGTGTTGGCTTTTGTAATTGGATATCTCTGCTACTTTATTCCGCTTCCTGGTTGTTAATGCATGTTCGTTTAGCAGCAGGGTATGTACATACGTCTGTGTGTACCTTTTCGCAGCTTTCACGTCTATTATATGTTTATGTGTACTTTTATATAAATTGTTAAATGTTTGCTTCACTATTGTTGTTCCAGTTTTTGTTCATGTATATACTGTAGAACTCCGTATCAAATGTTGACTTATATATGTTATGCGTATTATATGTAAAATTACTACTTTCGATTTCAAGATGCTGTTTCACTTTATGACAATTGTGAACAGACTCAGATTGTATTGTCTTTATATAGATGCGATTTATCACGTCGTTGTTATTATATGTATTATTAAATCTTTGCGTCACTATTGTAATATCAGTTTTTTTTAATATGTATTGTCATTTATAACTTTTTCGCTTTTATATAATACTTATACTGTAGATCGTTGTATCAAATGTCGTTTTGTATGAACTATGCGTATAGTATTTCAAAGTAAATACTTCCTATTTGAAGGTGCAGTGTCACTAGAGGACAATTGTGGACTGATTCAAAGAAATTGAGCATGTCTTTATATAAGCTCAGGCTATTGCGTCGTCGACGCTGTGGTAGGCGCCAGAACTGGCGGCCGAACTGCCGACATAAAATTTTTTGCTTTGGAGCAAAAATTCACAGAAATTATTACCGTTGCAAATGCTGTTGTAGCGCTAGGGATTGATCGAAAAACGTCGCAACGCGTCGTCGACGACCAGCCAGGCGCCAGAGCTGTTGAACCGACAGTCGAATTAAACACCATAAAAATTCTTCACAATTATTGCTTTCGCTAGAATTATTGCCTTCGCAAACTCTGCAACAGAGCTTGGGTAATGCATGCGATCGGACGAACGTATACAACTTCTTGCTATCAGCGACACTGGTTAGACGCCAGATCAGTCGCGACGTCAAAACTGCAGAATTGACTTAAATACATTGGAATTATTGCTGATTAAAACTAAAACTAATACGCATGTTTTATACACATGTACATTTTGTATGTATTTTCAAATCAGCTATCGTAATGTAAGCGAACTATTCGATCAATATGAAGTCGGCACCGCACACTGCCATTTAGCGTGTGAGCAAATAGAACACGGCGAACAATACAATTACTAATTGAACACTTTGTTGCGGAAGGGCCCTTTATTGGCCCTTTATTGAACGTTGCGTGTGGGCATAGACACCTGTTTCGCCGTGAACCTAGTTGGCTCTTTAATTATGTATTCATATACATGTCGTACATATGTATAGTAGCATATGTACCATAGCGCACCACTTGTCCACACATACACACCCACATACATACATACACTTGACCATTGTACTTAGCATATAAGACAAGCATTAATGTATTTCACCAGAAACCATCCGCATGCTTAGACATAAACATTTGTATCCCCAAATTCGGCGACAATTCCGCCTGCTTAAATATAAACATTTGTATCCCCCAATTCGGCGACAATTGCGCCTGCTTAACCATAAACATTTGTATCCCCCAATTCGGCGACAATAACAAGTCAGCCTACTCCGATCATTTATAAACATTCCCACGAAAGGGTCCAAACTGCTTATGCAGCGCAAATTCTCGGCTGATCCATTCCCATGCGCAATCCACTCAAGAGAGCGCCTGATATTATTTAAACATAAAAGAGAGCCTTATGAACGATCAATACAGATGTAAATAAGGCTCAGCCAAAGGTTTGCTAAGCGTCCTGTTTGTAGCTTTAAGTCAGATTTTATTCAAACTCCATTAAGGAACGACGCGAATTGTCTCCGGGTTTCGCCTAAGTGTTTATTAACAAGAAAGAAAAGCAACAGTCGAGCGGCACGCGACAGTGGGATACCCTTCGACCTTTTTGAAACGTAAAGAGTCAATAATTGTACAATACTTCTACCTAATAGAAATATCGTAACGTAAACCTTTATATGCGTCTGTGTATGAATACGTGTATATGCGTGCATCATTTGATTGGTCAAGCACAAATATATGTATGTGTGTGTGTTCGTTTGAATGCAAAAAATGCGTGTGCATAGAAAAGAAGAGAAGAACAACAGATGGCGCTACGCGCTCGCATTCTCTTTCCTTTTCTTTCCTTCATGAGCATTGCAATGACGTCACAGCTTGCTGGTCTGTATACAAAATCAAGGCGAACAAGGTTTTTGTTTAATAACTTCTGTGTTTGTTGTCCGATCGGATTGGAAGTTTGACGTTATGTTGGCATTATAATTAGCTAAATATAGTCTTACTCAGAATGTTGTATCTTTTATATGTCGCTCGCAACTCAGCTTAAAAGATGAAATTATTGATTTGCGTGGGCGGGGGGCGTGGCACCCAACATTTGAAATAAACTTCACCTGTCCCGGATCAACAGAAACGTTCATGCCAAATTTGGTGTCTCTAGCTTTTATACTAGCTGAGATCTGTGTGTTCATCCGGACATCCAGACATCCGGACAGACAGACAGACATGGCTTAATCGACTTGGCTAGTGATCCTGAGCAAGAATATATATACCTTGTTGGGTCTCCCGCCTGTTACATACATTTGCACAAAGTTAGTATACCCTTTTTTGACCATTTTCAATGGTCGAAGGGTATAAAAATAAAATTATATTTTCTTCATAAATACTAACCGCGAACTTGTTATTGGCGCAGCCGGTAGAATATTGATTAACGTTTTGATCGACATCCGCAAAGAACCGCGTGTGATCTAACACCTTCGTTTGCGTGGCTAAATTAAATGCTACAGGAAGGTTGCAATCCGCCTAAATACCGTGTGTGATTAAAAAACTTCGTTTGCGTAGCCAACTAAAGGCTACCGGAAGACTATAATCCACAAAACTTCAACACAACGCTACAAGAAGTGAACTTATTTAAAAAAATGTATAGCACAGTGCTGCAGTGAAGACCATTAAAGGACAGTTATCGTCCGAGGTCAAAACTCCGAAACAAAAACAAACAAAAAATAAAACACTAGCGAAAAGCTAAGCGAGTGTAAAACAACCAGCAATAAAAAATTCTAAAATGGCACAGCCACAGCAACAACAACCACATCAAATTCAACTCCTTTCGGAAAATCATCTGAACCAGTCCCTTGGTCAGATTCGACAAGTGCCAGTATTTAATGGTATAGCATCGGAGCTGAGGTCGTTCATACAGATAATCGAGTTCATCCTAAGTCTCTACCCGACAACCGACTCCCGGCAAGTACAGATCATGTTTAGTGCAATCGAGATGCAGATTGGAGGTGATTCCCAGCATGTGTCCCAGCTAAGATCAGCCAACACCTGGATTGACTTGATGGAAGCCCTTATCGCGGAGTTCAAAACACAAACCCCATTCGAGGAACTCCAAAGAAGACTATACAACACACCATTTAATGGATCAGTTCGTAAGTTTATCGAACAGCTAGAAGAAAAATGTTTCATTACAACAAATAAGTTAGATTTAGAAAACAACCCGTTTAATAACCACATATATACAAACGGAATGAATAATTTTGTCAAAGTCGTAATAATTAGAAAACTCCCTGATAGGCTATACATGCAGTTAGCTAGATTATACATAGCAACTGTAAGCAAGTTGAAGAAAATCGCTCATCAAGAAGGTTGTTATGATAGTATATGGTCCGATCGTTCGAAATCACAAAATAGTCAGAAGAAAAATAATGATCAAAACAAAAATTCTAAAAGTAAAATTACAGTCCAAATTATAACCAAGTGTCAAGTTCAACCAGCCAAAACCAAAATTATAACAATACTAATGCTAACAAGAAAAATACTAATAATAGCCAGAACATTGAGCAGTTATACCAAGAATTTAAACAGAAACTAGACCAGGCACAATTACAAAATACAATAAATTATCAAACAAATCAAGCCTCTACAAGTGCTCCTAATCCAGCCCATAAAAGGCAAAGACCAAGTTCTAGTTGCCAGTCAAGAATGGACACGTGCGAAAATGTTCATCAAAATGCCTCGGACTACGAACAAGAACAAATATTGTTATGAACAATATAAAGCTCCGTTGTATTATTGATACCGGATCTACAATACAATTAATATTAAAAAATTAAATTTCTTCAATTTTCCCATTAAAACAAATAAGTTGAATGTACATTACGTTAATGTACCATCAACGGTATAGTTACACTAAAAGATAGTATTAGTTTGAAACTCAGTAAACTTTGCCTCACTAAACAAGTTTTTATATTAATAATTTTTTGGGAAATTTATAATATGCTACTTGGTAGAGACTTTTTAGAAGATACCAACGCTCAAATCAATTGAGTTCACTATGAGAACGAGCAAAAGGTAAATTCAGAAGACGATACCGACTGCATGAATTGCCACCATCAACTGATGACGAAGCAATAAACTATGCAATAGAAAATGAGTTGAAAGAATCAAATGAATTCAGACTCGATCACTTAAACAAGAGCGAAATGCTCTGACTAAAATTCTTCACGTATTTAAAGACATTCAGTACAGAGAAGGTGAAAATTTGACATTCACAAGTGCTGTCAAACATGTCATAAATACAAAGCATGAAGATCCTATTTAAGGGAAACCTTATAAATATCTCCAAGCTCTCGACAAAGAAGTCGAAGTCCAAATCAAAGAAATGATTGATCAAGGCATTATTCGAAAATCGAACTCGCCTTATTGCTCACCTATTTGGATAGTACCAAAGAAGAGTGATGCATCCGGTAAACAAAAGTTTAGGATAGAAATTGACTATCGCAAATTAAACGAAATTACCGTGGACGACAAATACCCCATTCCTGTTATGGATGAAATATTAGATAAACTCGGTGGATCTCAATATTTCACTACCATAGATTTAGCAAAAAGGTTTTAATAAAATCCAAATGGGTGAAAACTCTATACCAAAAACAGCTTTTTCTACAAAGAATGGACATTATGAGTACACTCGAATGCCATTCGGAAAAAAAAACGCACCCGCGACTTTTCAACGTTGCGTAAACAATCTGTTAGAAGATCTTTTCTACAAAGATTGTTTGGTATACATGGATGACATTATAGTATTCTCCACTTCATTGGAAGAACATTTAATGTCTCCGCGTAAAGTTTTTGCTAAATTAAAGGAAGCTAACCTGAAATTGCAGTTAGACAAATGCGAATTTTTCAAAAAAGAAACAGAGTTTCTAGGGCACATCATATCAACAGAAGGTATAAAACCTAACCCAACAAAAATAAATGCAATTAAGAATTTTCCCATTCCCAAAACACATAAGCAAATTAAGTCGTTTCTTGGCCTTTTGCGGGTTTTACAGGAAGTTCATCCACAATTTCGCAAATATTGCAAAACCAATGACCCAAAATCTTAAGAAAGGCGCAAAGATAAATGCCAATGATACAAACTATGTATCCGCTTTCGAGAAATTAAAATTTCTCATAATGTCCGATCCAATCTTAATATACCCTAATTTTGAGAAACCATTCTCTCAGACTACAGATGCCAGCAATATTGCTCTTGGTGCTGTACTCTCACAGGATCATAAACCTGTTTGTTACGCTAGTCGTACACTTAATGACCACCAACTCAATTATTCGGCAATATTGAAAGAACTTTAAGCTATTGTCTGGGCCACCAAATACTTCAGGTCCTATCTTTTCGGTCGAAAGTTTCAAATTATGAAGTAATGAATGAATGAAGTTAAAGTAACAAAATATTTCCATAAAACAATAATTAATATAAACTATAAGGAAATGACTTTTGATTATGCAAAAGAGCTTATCAAAGAATACATTTACACTAAAAACACTGTAATTTTTTTGAATATTGATGAAGTCAATATTCCAAAACGCCTCTGTAAATATTATTTGCCCAAATAATATTACAAAAGTAATGAGTTCTACTTCAAAACTTACAAATATTCACACATATGCTCAATTTAAAGAAATTATAAATCAAAAACACAAAGAACTTTTACATCCCGTTAATGAAAAAACCATTTCCCTTTTCAATGAAAACTTCTATTACCCCGATTATCAAAAATTAATTCAAAACATCGTAAACGAATGTGATGTTTGTAATGTTGCAAAAACTGAGCATAGAGACACAAAATTAAAATTCGAAACAACTCTTGAAGTCTTTTATCCAAAAAATAAATATGTAATGGACTTTTATATGGTCAATAATAAAAAATTTCTATCTTGGATTGATATTTATTCAAAGTTCGCCTCTTTAACTGAAGTTCAATCCAGAGATTGGCTCGAAGCTAAACGAGCAATACTCTCAGTTTTAACCAATATGGGTAAACCTATAGAAATCAAAGCAAATGAAGATTTAGCATTTATGCGCGCAGCTTTACAACTTTGGTTACAAACAGAAGGCGTAAAAATATAAATCACAAGCACTAAAAATGGAATTTCTGATGTCGAGAGATTTCATAAAACTATTAATGAAAACTTAAGAATAATTAATACTGAATCAAACCCTGAAAACAAATTATCTAGTTTTGAATCAATACTTTATATTGTAAGGACGTTTTCTTAAGGCTGGGGTACATATCTCAGTCTCGCCAGGGTCTTTACAGAAAATTTGTAAATACTGAGACTACCAAGACTTTTAGTAAAGGGGGTTACTAGCAGGTCATACCCTGCTGAGATATTTACAGGGTATATTGAGGTGCACGTAGTCCACGTAGTGGACACATACTTGCTCGCCACGTGTTACAGGGTCCTACCACCACGTGCTTTTACCTGGGACGTACTTGTGTGTGTGTCGCGTGTCACGCGTGCCTGGTCGGCGACTTCTCGCAGGGAACGTACGCGGCCGCAGGCGCTTTCGCTAGCACTCCCACAAGCCGCCTCGTGGTGTATTCCGCTCACGATGCCGCTCACGGTCGATCGTTGGCCGCGCAGAACGCCCGTGACCGCAGGTGCTTGCGCCTGTGCTCCCACAAATCGCTCTATGGTGTATTCCACCACCGCAACTCGTTAGAGCACATGCTCACGCACTCGCTCGCCTACTAGCGTTTCGCTCACGACACTATTCACGATCGGCCGTCGGCCGTGCAGAACGCCCGTGACCGCAGATGCTTGCGCCTATGCCCCCACTAGTCGCTCAATTGGTGTACTCCACCACCGCAACCTATTAGGGCACACGCTCACACACCCACTTGTCGACTAGCGCTCACTCACGGCACGGACGGCGAGTGTGTGTACGCCCAGAGTCGCGCACTGATCAGCGGAGCACCGGCATGTCAGAAGCACGGCTCTGTTAATACACACGCACACGGCACACACGTACACGACACACTGTTACACACTAGGGAGGGATTTTGATTTTATTTAAATAATTCACTGTTGATTTCTTTCCATTCTTTTAGATTTTTATTATACACGCGGTCTTGTCTTCCTTATTTCCTAATTGTCCCTGCCTTCCTGCCTACTCCGCACCATACGCAGCGCATAACTGCGCTCTCGATATCTCTCCTACAGCTCACCTGCTATGTCCTTGGACAGGATCCATGATACTACGAGGGGGGGGTGGGTCCTTGCTGGCACACACGCTTCGACTTGCACTTGCACTTTGTTCACTTTTCACTTTTATTTCTCGGGAGCTTTTTGCCCGGCTGGTTTCGCTGCTGTTCCAAGACTGTCCTCTGCCCTAATTAGGCGGCCTGCATTACGCTGCCCGCGCCTCGCTGCCGGCCTAGCGTCGCTGCCCAAATTTGTCGCCGCTGCTTGCAGAGCGCCGCTGCCTTCGGCCGATCGTGCCTTGCGGCCGTCGCTCTGCTCGCACTTCGCTGCTCGGCTCTGCTGCTCGCGAGTGAGCGCTAGTCGACAAGTGGGTGTGTGAGCGTGTGCCCTAATAGGTTGCGGTGGTGGAGTACACCAATTGAGCGACTAGTGGGGGCATAGGCGCAAGCATCTGCGGTCACGGGCGTTCTGCACGGCCGACGGCCGATCGTGAATAGTGTCGTGAGCGAAACGCTAGTAGGCGAGCGAGTGCGTGAGCATGTGCTCTAACGAGTTGCGGTGGTGGAATACACCATAGAGCGATTTGTGGGAGCACAGGCGCAAGCACCTGCGGTCACGGCATCGTGAGCGGACGATAGCTGGCGAGCAGGGTGCGTGAGCGAGGCGGCTTGTGGGAGTGCTAGCGAAAGCGCCTGCGGCCGCGTACGTTCCCTGCGAGAAGTCGCCGACCAGGCACGCGTGACACGCGACACACACACAAGTACGTCCCAGGTAAAACCACGTGGTGGTAGGGCCCTGTAACACGTGGCCAGCAAGTATGTGTCCACTACGTGGACTACGTGCACCTCAATATACCCTGTAAATATCTCAGCAGGGTATGACCTGCTAGTAACCCCCTTTACTTAAAGTCTTGGTAGTCAGTCGGAGGACGACGGACCCCGGGCACCCGCGCGCCCCATCGTCGACTACAGAATGGAGTTTGGGGAGGCACTCCTGGCGATGATCCGGACCGAGGAGGCACCCGCGGAGACGACCGCGGACCCGACTGCGTTGGCTACCCCACAGACGCCAGGACGACCGCAGCCGGAGCAGTGGGCACCAGCACCCAGTGAGTGGAGGGTCCCCACATATGACCATTGGTTACCGCGCAAGGTGATTGATCGAGTCGAGGCCCATCTCGAGCGGCACCCCCGCAAGGCAGCGTGCTTGCTCTTGGAGGGAGCCGGGACGCGGTTCCGAGTCCGCATCACTGCCGGCGGGGCTGTCAATATCCTCGAACGGCGTTAGGGAGTCAACGCCAACTGAAGTTACGACCAAGGAGGGGACGAAATGGAGAAGCGCCCCAGTAACGCTGTTATTCTATTAGTTTTTATGGTTTTTCACCTAACCCCGGTGAAGTAAAGGGGGGGTGTGACGCCGCATGAAGCAGCGCACATTATTATAATGTTATTATTTTTTTATAAATAAATATAAGTTACTTTAAGTCATATATACCCCACAATCTTCTTATTACAACATAAGCATAGGCAAAGAACACAGACATAAGCATAGGCAAAGAACACAGGCAGAAATCATAGGCAGAAGCACAGGCAGAAATCATAGGCAGCGAGACAGACAGGGGCGGGGGGCAAAGACGAGGAAAAGGGTACGCAGTATACGCAAACCCTCCAGCATTCGGCGCCCGGCGTATCGCACAAAAATAGCACGCACACAAGTTACGGTGCCTCGGTACCCAGAGCTTGTGCACAACTCGAGCCAAATAGCACGCGCACAAGTAACGGTGCCTGGGCACCCAGAACTCGCGCATAGACTGCAGCTGCACACAGGCAACGGGATCGCGACGATTTTTAAGCGACGGCGCCAGCCTGGCAGCGGCGCTTAGGGCGAGCAGCAGAGCTGAGCAGCAGAGCCGAACAGCAGAGCCGAGCAGCGAAGTGCGAGCAGAGCGACGGCCGCAAGGCACGATCGGCCGAAGGCAGCGGCGTTCTGCAGGCAGCGGCGACAAATTTGGGCAGCGACGCTAGGCCGGCAGCGAGACGCGGGCAGCGTAATGCGGGCTGCATAATTAGGGCAGAGGATAGTCTTGGAACAGCAGCGAAATCAGCCGGGCAAAAAGCTCCCGAGAAATAAAAGTGAAAAGTGAACAAAGTGCAAGTCGAAGCGTGTGTGCCAGCAAGGACCCACCCCCCCTCGTAGTATCATGGATCCTGTCCAAGGAAATAGCAGGTGAGCTGTAGGAGAGATATCGAGAGCGCAGTTATGCGCTGCGTATGGTGCGGAGTAGGCAGGAAGGCAGGGACAATTAGGAAATAAGGAAGACAAGCATAGTGAGCAAAGCATAGGAAAAATAATAACGAGACCGCGTGTATAATAAAATCTAAAAGAATGGAAAGAAATCAACAGTGAATTATTTAAATAAAAATCAAAATCCCTCCCTAGTGTGTAACAGTGTGTCGTGTACGTGTGTGCCGTGTGCGTGTGTATTAACAGAGCCGTTCTTCTGACATGCCGGTGCTCCGCTGATCAGTGCGCGACTCTGGGCGTACACACACTCGCCGTCCGTGCCGTGAGTGAGCGCTAGTCGACAAGTGGGTGTGTGAGCGTGTGCCCTAATAGGTTGCGGTGGTGGAGTACACCAATTGAGCGACTAGTGGGGGCATAGGCGCAAGCATCTGCGGTCACG
Organism: Zaprionus africanus; assembly: GCA_018151435.1. Classification (NCBI taxonomy): domain Eukaryota; kingdom Metazoa; phylum Arthropoda; class Insecta; order Diptera; family Drosophilidae; genus Zaprionus; species Zaprionus africanus. The sequence goes on from JAECXB010001421.1 coordinate 35,221, forward strand.
GGCGTTCTGCACGGCCGACGGCCGATCGTGAATAGTGTCGTGAACGAAACGCTAGTAGGCGAGCGAGTGCGTGAGCATGTGCTCTAACGAGTTGCGGTGGTGGAATACACCATAGAGCGATTCATAAAACTAAGCACAATACGACTGGAAGAACCCCAGCCGATATTTTCATTTATGCAGGAAAAGCATCTAAACAACAGATCCCTTTAAGAAAACAGGAGAGATCGCTCATGCAGATGAAAAACATTATGAAGAGAAAAACAGAGGTAAAAAATAACCCACTATAAATCAAAATTTAAAAAGAAAAGGAAAATTAATAAAACCAAATATGATAATTCCAGCACAACCCTAAGTGATTAAAGCAGCCCAACATAATCACGCAGTTTTGATGATCAGTAACTATTTCTTACTATGTATTACCCAATATGTCCAAGGACAAAGTATCGAAGTTAATCCCATTCAAGCCAAAAATGGTTATTTATTTTTCACTTCAGGATCAATAACTTTACCAATAAACTATGAATATCATTGTCTAACCGTGAACATCACAAAAATTGAACAAACTTATAATAGCTTAATAAAACAATCATAAGAGTTCTAATCTGTATCCCAAGTTCAATATTTAGTTGAAAAGTTAGAAAGAGATATGAATGGCATAAGAATAGAAAGAACTTAGTTAATTTTATAGTTACAACGTACAAATACCTTTTTGGAACCTTAGATCAATCAGACAAAGAAGAATAAGAACACAAATTTCTCAATTTGGCAGAAAGCAGCGTCCAAACTAACAAACTTAATGAAGTAATAAGAGAAGTCAATAAAGGCATAGGAATAATAAACTTTTTAAGCACGGTACATGAAGGAGACCAGAGACTTAATATTCTATTATTTAATGTACAACAGTTTACAGTTATATAGAAGATATTGAACTAGGAATGCAGGTAACAAGACTTGGCATTTTAAACCCTAAATTATTAAAACATGACTATTCAACAAATATAAACACTGAACAAGAGCAACAGTCGAGCGGCACGCGACAGTGGGGTACCCTTCGATCTTTTGAAAACGTAAAGAGTCAATAATTGTACAATACTTCTACTTAATAGAAATATCGTAACGTAAGCCTTTATATGCGTCTGTGTATGAATGCGTGTATATGTATGTAGCAGTTCATTAGTCAAGCGCAAATGTATGTATGTGTGTGTGTGCGTTTGAATGCAAAAAATGCGTGTGCATAAAAAAGAAGAGAAGAACAACAGATGGCGCTACGCGCTCGCATTCTCTCTTCTTTTCTTTCCTACATGAGCATTGCAATGACGTCACAGCTTGCTGGTCTGTACACAAAATTAAAGCGAACAAGGTTTTTGTTTAATATCTTCTGTGTTTGCTGTTCGATCGGATTGGAATTTTGACATTATGTCGGTAGTATAATAAGCTAAGTATAGTCTTACTCAGAATGTTGTATCTTTTATATGTCGCTCGCAAATCACCTTTAAAGATGAAATTATTGATTTGCGTGGGCGGGGGGCGTGGCACCCAACATGTGAAATAAACTTCACCTGTCCCGGATCAACAGAAACCTTCATGCCCAATTTGGTGTGTCTAGCTTTTAAAATAGCTGAGATCAGTGTATTATTTTTTACATTTTTCTCAAATCTTCATGTGGATATTTATAATTTCTTTTATTGGTTAAGGACTTTAAACTGTACCTGTCACCTTGAAGAACCTGTATTATTTCAAAAAGGACTCAACTTGGTTTGATGCCTCTCTTGTTCTTCATTGCAATATTCCTCAATTTTTACGTTTCTTAAAACCTATACAGTACTACATATTCCATTATTGCCTATGCCTTTTAGCATAACAACATTATTAAATCTTTTACCAGAAAATGTAGTACTTATCTTTTCTTTCAGCAGCGAGCATCCAGCTCCAGAATCAAACGTAAACCCATAAACTATATATATTCTGAATCAGTATCAACAGACGAGTCGATTGAGCCATGTCTGTCTGTCCGTCTGTCTGTCTGTTCGTCTGTCCATCTGTCTGCCTGTATGAACACCTGGATCTCAGAAACTAGAAGAGCTAGAGTCTTCAAATTTTGTCACAACATCCGTATTAGACATCTGCATGAGTGGCGAAAAAGGCACATTCAAATGCACAATGCCGAAAATGAATGGAATGAGAATGAAAGCAAAGTCAAACTGGTATGAGTGAGTGAGTGAATTTACGTTCGACTCAGTCGTACAACAACGAAACAGATGGAAATGAATTGAATGGAATGAGAACACAGTAAATTGAGACGCTTCATTCAAATGATTCGAGTGACAGCTGAAAACAATGAAAAAGAAATGAAATTTGTTTTTATAGTTGTGTATGCATATATGTAATTTGGTTATATATTAAACTTATTACTAAAATAACAATATAATTAACTTAAATTCGAATGCAAAAACATTATTTTGTTTATATTTTCTGGATTGGTGGCTAATAAACAACGCTTTTCTGTAATTAAATTTCTTGCGCTAGAAAATACGCGTTCCGAAGCCGCACTGCTTGCTGGAATGCAAAATATTTTGCAACTTACTTTATGCAAAAGTGGAAAAAATTGTTTATTCAAATTCCACCAAGCTAAAACATTAAAATCAGGGGTGTATGCAACATTTATGTTAGAATATCCTGCAATTTCTGCTTCCACCTTGGTTTGAATTGTCTCAACTTTGGGGACATCTAAATATTCGGCAAATTCATCTTCAGCTAACTCAGTTTCAACGTTGTTTAAGATGCAGCTGTCTTGAAGGAAGTGGTTCATTAAAATTTTGCAATCGTTAATGACCGTCTCTTTCTCAGTAGGTGAAAATTGAATTAGTTTATTTGTTGGGGGAAAAAGGAACAAGGCTATTTTGTGATATTTTTTCAAATTTGGATTAACTGTAGATGATAACTGGCTTTTTAATTGGAATTTTAAGTCTCTAATAATATTTGTATCGTTGCAATCAAATTGGCAGGTCTTTATCAGCTTATTTAAATTTGGTAAAATAAGATGGATTGTTGGGCGCTTAGATGCTTCCAGTTTTTTGGACACATTTTCAAACGTTTCCAACAATCGAACAATAGTACCTAAATGGTTTATATTGATTTCTTCCACTCTAGATGTCTGTTTTTTCCTTCAAGACAGCTGCCAACTCAATCCAGTTGGTTTCAACTGACTCAAGTAGGTAAAACACGGTATTCCACCGAGTCGGACAAAAGCTCTTCAAGGATACTCCAAGTGTTGAATTCATTCCGCTTTTTTTGAAGTATTTTACCAACTTGCTGCAATTTGAAACAAGGCTTTGCATTTCAGGAATAGCATGAATGGCCTTTTCAACAGCGTTATTTAACAAATGGTTGACGCAATAAATATTCTCAGCGTCCGAAAAGGCTTTTATCATATTGGACCCACGATCAGTCACAATGACAGGTTTATCAATTTCAAGGTCACATCCAAAATCCTTCAAAATAGCCTCAATTTTTGTTCGGATATTGAGACCTTGATAAGAAAAATAATGAATTATACTTATACACACAAAGATGGAGTTAACAAACCTGTGCTGGGCAAGCCCTTCATTGACTTCATGGCCATAAGGCGATCGACCAGAACTCCCTCTTTAATGTAATGGACGGTACATGACAAATAAGATGCCTTCAAATAGTCATCTGTCCATATGTCACTTGTAATGGCATATCCAAAGGCTTTGTATGTTTGTATTTCTGATTTTATGGGGCCAAAGTGGGACGAATATATTGTTGAAATATTTCGGGATAAGGTTGTCGGATGTGGTAACAGCTTATTCACGTCGACATTTCCACCATATTTAGCTCCAACATTAATTAAAAATGAAGCAAACTTTTTGATGCCCGAGTCATCAATAATTTTAAGGGGACGGCAATTCTTGACAACCCATTCTGTTACAACAGATATGCCCTCCTCTTTTGTGTCCTGATTAACTTCTATTGGAGCACCTTGACGAAATTTGCTTGCATTATTTAAATAACATTTGTGCTTGACCAGGTTTGATGTGCTGCCTGTAAATTTTAAAACGGTATAGCACTTCTTACAAGCTACAAGGTTGACGAGTTCTTCTCCATCATCGTTTTTAATTTTGGAGAAAAATTGCCAAACTTCGCTTCGGCCTCTCTTTTCAATTAGGCTGTACATGCCACTAGTCAGCTTCTCTTTAATGTCCACTGTGCCTTTTACAACCTATATATTGCAAACAAACTGAATTAAGTCTGAAAAAAATTACACAATGAACACTTATAGACAGGTCACAAATACACAGGTATTAATCTAAGCACGATCAAAACAAATAAGCGAATTGTTATAAATATATATACATTAAAACAACAATAGTAAATTAAAACAAAACGTTACACAAATACATACAGATTTCTCGGCTTCTTTTGAAAATAATGCGTCCATTATTGCGTCTTTGAAGTACAGCTGTCAAGAATAAGCAAAGGAATGGACCGAATTCGCACGCAACAACTCGAATCATTCGAATGTTCTAGGCATTTCCCCATGTTTCATTTCATTTTACGCTTCATTCATTTACGTTCATTTCGTTGCAGGTAGTAAGTCATGACTGGAATGAGAACCTCTCACTCATACAATGTCGTTTCATTTCGTGCGTTTCACTCATTCAATTCAATTCCATTCGAATGTATTCTATGTGACGTATGTTATGAGTGGAATCATGCAGATGTCTAATCCGTATATGTTGTTGCAGTGTCTCAAAGTTTTTTTTTCTAAATTCGGCCACGCCCCTTCCCGCCTCTGTAAATCAGTAATAACAATTTAATATACACCCAACAACCAAAGTTGTACATCTCACATGATAAATACATTGCCACGGCTGTTTTCTGAAAATTTTTGAGATATGATCCGAATTATACTCAATTTGAACGTATACTTATGCGTATATTAAGACCTAATTTAGGGATCATACCGAAGTTCGAACCTTGCGTCGGATACACAGCATTTTACAAAACTTTTTATTTGCATAGAATGGTAACAGAATTAGCTCAGAATGAAACTTTGCCGATCGATCAACAAATGGGGAAGTGGCTCAGTGGTAAGAGTGGCGGACAGTAGTCCTGCGTGCGTAAGTTCAATTTCCAAACGCGGCCGGCCGGTGCACTTTTTATTTTATTTACTTTTTTTGGTTTTTTTTTTATTCTTATAACCTTAAAGGAAAACTAAAGTTATTTAATTAAATATCAATAAAAATAGTTTCAAAAATTAAATCTCATGTTTTTTTTTTTTGCAATTTTTAAGACAATCAATAGTTACAAATGTTAGAGCGGGACGTCGATACATGCATGTCTGCATTTGCACATTTATGTTTCGGCGTCCCACTCTAACACACATCAATTGCCGTTATTTGGCGTAAGTACGCAACTGTCAGATTTGTGCAACATTCGGCAAGGTTTATAAAAGTGTTCTAAATAATTAAATATGTTGTGTACCAAAAAATTTTATAACTATTCTTATGTTGCTGTTTAAGTTATTTAATAGAAAAGAAAGAAAAAAGGAAAACATATCACACATTGATCGCGGCAGGAATCGAACTCGAGTACTGTCAACATCATTGGCCTTCGTATCCGGCACACACTCCACTAAGCTACTGTACAACTTCACATTAATTTATTGCCCTTTCGCTCTATCTAATGCTTATACTTCTTGTCTATTCGCTTTTGCATTGTTCATGTGTTCTTCTTATGTCTGTTAAATAAATTAAAAAATAAGAATATAAAATTTTCCAAATAAAGCAGAATTTTCATTATAAATAACGGAATAATAATCCATGGCCTTCTACAGTCAGCACCTGACTGTAGCGTTCGACTGGTTTAAGGATGGGGAAGTAGCATATGTACCATAGCGCACCACTTGTTCACACATACACACCCACATACAAGTTAACACACAATAATTAAGTAGCTCTACATAAAAAGTGCTGACACGCTAGAAGTAAGTTCAGCGCTCTGCGCAAAGAACGTCCGGCAGCGGAAAGCTGACACTTCTTATTCGGAGTGTTGCTTCACGCTGCAAGGAATGCTGAGTCGGCTCTGCCGACTCGTCTTGGTGGCGCGATGCACTGCTGGTAGGGTAAACTTTGCTCTTCACTCTGTAAACTCTTTAGTCTTAGTCTGTCCCTGGAATAAAGAACAGCTTGCTCCGGCGTACTGCCGATAAATCTCAATAATTCTTATTACGACCAAGTCTCTACGCAACAAGGCTAGACACAACCACTAAGGGGGCGAAGTCAAGCCCTCCAACATAATCGTCTTAATTCAGTGTTCATAGGCCGACCACCAATAATAAGAAGGAAGACCTCTGGACCGTCTGGAACATCTTAATTGGCGCCCAACTGCAATTCGAACTCAACAACTGATTTAACAGGGTAGTTAAGTTAGAAATCATGTAAGTTTTACATTTGACTTCTTCGACACGACTCAAGAAATCTTTATTTATTAGTCTTAAATCATTTGGAATCGTTCAGCTTCTTCTGAACTTAACCTAATGTGTAGCTTAAAATATAAATTAATGGGTAAAAATTCCTTAAATATAATACATATATACAGTGTACACTAGGGGGATTAAACTATCTTACGACTAACGAGTTCATGCGGGTGAATCCTTTTTAAACGTCGGAGGGGAGTAGGGTCGACTAGATCGTTCGCCAACGTGTTCGGGTGGGCGGCAAGCCTGTCGGCATATCGGCTGCTGTGGAAGTTCAATTGATCTCCTAATGGGACGACTTTTAGGTCCCTTTCTATTACTTTGTTACTCACGTACCATGGAAGCCCAGATGCGTGTCGTGCCGCTCGCGATTGAATAACTCTAAGCCTGTTAAGCTGAGTTTTCGAGGCAGTACCCCACACTTGGATGGCGTAGGTCAGCGTTGGGCGTAATATGGCTTTAATTAATAAGGACTTAGTTGCCATATGCAGTTTGCTTGATCGGAAGAGCCAGTCCAGTTTTTTGAGCTTCCATGAGGATTTCGCTCTAACTGCCGTGATATGGGCTTTCCAACTCAGCGTCCGGTCAAGGTGGACTCCTAGGTAGCAGTAGGATGAGACGTAGTTAATTAAGTCGCCGTTGAAGAAAAGACCCAGGCAGGTTTGAGGTCGCAGGGTGAAAGTCACACAGGCCGACTTCGTGCAATTGATGGCAATGTTCCATTTGGCCGTCCAATTCTCAAATGCATGCAGCCATTCCTGAACAGCGTTGGAAGCGACTTGCAAAGATGAGTGCGACGCAAGCATGGCGGTGTCATCAGCATAAGTAGCCAGGAGCAGCTGAGCAGGGGAGACTTCATCGGAGTTGTTGGCTGGAGTTGGCATGTCAGCAGTGTACAGGGTATACAGGAAGGGTCCAAGCACACTTCCCTGTGGAACCCCTGCGTGAATGTGTTCCAGGCTAGACTGAGAGTCTCGTACTGCAACATTGAAGGTCCGGTCAGCAATAAAGGATCTGAGAATGGCATAATGGGGTGCTGGGAGGAGATCTTTCATCTTATACAACAGCCCTTCGTGCCACACCTTATCAAACGCTTGTTTTACGTCCAAGAATACGCCGACTGTGTAAAGCTTATGCTCAAAACCATGAGTGATGTGCTTTACGAGGCGATGTATTTGTTCGGGGCACCATGAGTTATAAGCCGAACTGATGTTGTCGGGATGTGTTCAGATACTTGCGGCAGTTCCATCAAACGAGTAAGCAAAATTCTCTCAAAAACTTTGGAGAAAGTTGGTAGCAGGCTTATCGGACGGTATGAGTCAATTTGTGTTGGTGATTTTCCAGCTTTGGGGATCATAACGATGCGCGCACGCTTCCATTGCCTGGGGAAATGACCTAGTCTAAGCATCGCATTAAAGATTTTTACGAGAGCAAGCACTCCTTTGCGTGGTAGGAGTTTCGCAGTTCGGTTATCTATACCATCGTAGCCAGGGGTCTTTTTTGGTTGCAGCGCCTTTAGTTGCAACATAACTTCCTGCGGTGAGGTATGTCTCACGGGCCGTGTCGGAGCAGTCGGGGTATCCAAAAAATTTGCGATGGCTTCACGATGGGTGTCATCCGTTAAATTGAAGGGCATGAAGGTGGAAGAGAGGTGCGAAGCAAAAGCACTTGCTTTCTCATCATCCGTCTTAAGCCAGAGGCCACTTCGATCCTGGACTGGTGATTGAAACAAGGGCTGTCTCTTAATGCCTCTCGTAAGCTTCCAAATTGAGAATCCACTATTACTATCTGGACCAGCACTCTCCAGCAAGGTATCCAAGTTTGCCCTACGGTTATTGGCTAGCAAACGGCGCAGACGATTACTAGTACTAGAATATTGCTGGTAAATGCTACGATCTCCTGTCGCGATGTATTGTCTTCTGAGACGTCTTTTTTGGCTGAGCAGATCCCTAGCCTCCAAACTCAAAATGGGAGGCCTCCTTATGGCCGTGAAACCCCCTTGGCGAGGGGATGGTGTAGCCTGCCTTGCAGCTTCAATGATCGTAGATGTGAAGTAGTCAA
>JAECXB010001422.1:0-25040 GCA_018151435.1 Zaprionus africanus
GCAGTACATCTGAACATCTGCCTCTCGCAACACATATGACTCCACTGTCCAAAATCCATTTGAACTTTTCAAAGCTGCTGCCATCCAAGCATTCAATAAGTTGAACTGCTGTTTCCCGCCTGTTACCGACACTGCTTTGCCATATTGTTTATGTGAATTCGCCGCCTTGCGACAATTCGCTTTTATGTGCCCTTTTTCCCCCGCACTTATAACAGACGATACTTCGTTGTTTCTTCTTTGTAGCGAGCTTTGCAACGCAGAAAATGCCGTTGAATTTTCTGTATGCCTTTCCGTAGTCTCTCTCCTCTCGCCTTCCTTGAGTTTGATGCATAGAATTTTCGAACGTCGGCAAACTGTCGGGCGTCTCAATGGCGACAACGAAATTCTCATACTCAACTGGCAAACTTGAAAGTAATACAATTGCCCGTAATTCGTCATATAACGTGATTCCAGCTCCAGCTAGTTGATCGATGATCTCACTTAAATTGCTCTGATATGCAGCCATGCCTTGCCCTTCTTACATACGCAAGCCTAGCAACTTCTTGTACAGTGACACCTTCCTTATAGGTTCACTCGGCTGATGTACCAGCATGCACCAACACTCACTTCATTTGGACACACCATGAGTCATAGTTGTTTTCCTCCAGCTTCTGGATCTGGTACAACGAACTCATCTTGTTTTCCCGTCGCAATTTACTTTCTTTCTAATTTACAAAGAAATAATCCGTATCTATTTTTTCATTGACCACTACAAAGTGCATAACCCCTCCATCTAGTCTAGAACGAAACCTGAGCTCATAACCTGTTGGTTTGTTTGTTGCCGCAGAAGTAAACGCAGAAGAAAAACGCGCGTACTGGTTGAATATTGATTAGAAAGAACTTACATTTTGCAGTACTCATAAACTTAACATAATATATTTATAGCATTCAATCAGCTAACATACATGCATTGGTAACATAAACGATTATTTTCGACAATTAGTACATAACCTCCCACAAATAAAAATTGTTAAATTTAAGAAAAAACCAAATAACCCCTTAGATGAAAACGAAAATATTGTAATACCAACAGTAGAAAATGTACCGGTATACGATACACCTGTATTATACTTCCTGGGAAACACCTGAGGACAGGCTTATTTCTTAGAAGGGGGTAAGTTACATATTCACTACACGTATATCCGATCAAAGTCCGAATCTCACAGTCTCCCCCAATTTGAAATCGATCACCATTGGCGATAGCCGCCAGTTGCAATAACAAATACATCCGTGCCCACAGTCTCCCCCAATTTGAATTGGCGATAGCCGCTACCTGCAATAACAAATATATCCGCACGTGCCGTCCATCACGAACTTGTCTCAGGAGGATCTTGTTAACCCCTTATTATCGCTCCCCTATTTTTTCGGAGAGTCTCTCTTAACGAGAGAACACAATTGTTGTATGATCAAAACTCTCTTAAAGAGTTCATTCTCCTAGTACCCCTTCAGCCTATTTAAGCTCAGGTTGGCCTTCGGGCACTAGTTCAGTTCAGATACAGTTATCTCCGAGTAAACTACCGTTCAGCTGCAACGCTGTCCCCGTTCGTCTAATAACAACCAAACGGTTTTGGCTCTTCCACTTAATAGGATGATAGGTTTGTCAGAGCTTTAGGGTTAATCTTTATTATGCAGCTTATCCCTGATATTTCTCTATATATTTTTCGTTATTTCTCTACCGTTGCGTGTGCACGTTTTTGCTTAGTCAACTTTCGATTGTCCCGCGCCGCAACTTTACCAGGGCCACACTCGATCTCAATTTATATCGAGACCTCACAATCAGATACAACCCGTTATATCGATAAGTCAAGTACAAACCGTCCTTTCTATAAGTTTCTTAAGCAGTTGACTATCGATAAGGCGCCCATTTCAAAATAACATTACCTTCTCCGACACGGCCATTCTGATAAATAACACGGCCAGGTGAGCCGCCTGTCTAGGTGTGCGCCCAGGTACGTTACTTCGGTAGCTTGTGGGACGGGTGTATGGTATAGGGCTAATGGGGGGCATGTTTCTCTGTTGAGTGTAAAAGTTACGTGCTTGCTTTTGGCCTCGTTAATGCGGATGCGCCAGTCTGCAAACCATCTTTCCACCCGTATGAGGTGGCGAGCTAGTTGTTCAGTTGCAATTTTTGGAGAGTGGGAGCGACTGAGGATCGCAGTGTCATCGGCGAATGTGTGTGTTGTTAGCTGGGAGTTAGTTGGGATGTCCGATGTGAACAAGATGTAGAGAACAGGGCCCAGAACGCTTCCTTGTGGGACACCAGCGTTAATATTGCAGTCGTGGGACACACTGTTGTTGCACCTAACTGCGAAAGTGCGTTTGTAGAGGTAAGACTCCAGTAGCTTGTGTGTGTTTTGCGGCAACATTTGTACAATTTTGAACATGAGTCCATCAAGCCAGACTCTATCAAAAGCCTGAGCTACGTTCAGGAATAGCGCCGAGCAGTATTCGCGGTGCTCAAAGGTAGTGCGTATTTCAGACGTGATGCGATTAACCTGTTCAATGGTTCCATGCTTCTGTCGGAAGCCAAATTGGTGTGACAGTATTATATTACCTTGTTTGATGTATGGCGTTAATCGTAACAGGAGCACCTTTTCAAAGAGCTTAGATAGGCATGTTAGAAGGCTAATTGGCCTGTAGGATGCTGGTGAAGTTTTGTCCTTTCCTGGCTTGGGAATCATTATTATAATTGACTTTTTCCATTGCTTTGGGAAGTAGCCAAACTTAGCAATTGCGTTGAATAGCAGACAAATTGATTGAATCATACATTGGGGGAGGTGTTTGATCATTGTTGTCGTAACCAAGTCATGACCAGGCGATTTTCCTGGCTTTAGTTCTTTGATTATTCTCGCAATTTCGTTAGGTGTAAAAACAATTGGATTCAAGGGAGCGCAGTTGCCAGGCGACAAGGGGAGACTAAACGAGTTGGTAGAGGGGTTAGGCTGAAAGACTTTTTCCAGGTAGTCAGCAAAGGTGCAAGCTCTTTGTTCGTCGCTACGAATCCATTTGGCGCTACGCGGTCGCATTCTCTTTCCTTTTCTTTCCAACATGAGCATTGCAATGACGTCACAGCTGGCTGGTCTGTATACAAAATCAAAGCGAACAAGGTTTTTGTTTTACAACTTCTGTGTTTGTAGTCCGATCGAATTGTAATTTTAACATTATGTTGGTATTATAATTAGCTGAGTATAGTCTTACTCAGAATGTTGTATCTCTTATATGTCGCTCGCAAATCAGCTTTAAAGATGAAATTATTGATTTGCGTGGGCGGGGGGCGTGGCACCCAACATTTGAAATAAACTTCACCTGTCCCGGATCAACAGAAACCTTCATGCCAAATTTGGTGTCTCTAGCTTTTATAATAGCTGAGATCTGTGTGTTCATCCGGACATCCAGACATCCAGACATCCGGACAGACAGACAGACATGGCTTAATCGACTTGGCTAGTGATCCTGAGCAAGAATATATATACTTTGTGGGGTCTCCCACGCCTCCTTCTGCCTGTTACATACATTTGCACAAAGTTAGTATACCCTTTTTTGACCATTTTCAATGGACATTATGAGTGCACTCGAATGCCATTCGGACTAAAAAATGCCCCCGCAACCTTTCAACGTTGCGTCGCCGAATTGGGGGATACAAATGTTTATGTCTAAGCAGGCGGTTGGTTTTTGGTGAAATACATAAATGTTTGTCTTATATGCTGAGTACAATGGTCAAGTGTATGTATGTATGTGGGTGTGTATGTGTAGACAAGTGGTGCGCTATGGTCCATATGCGACTATACATATAATAACGAGTCCACTGGGGATGTGCGTCTTGAAATCACTGATGAGGGCTTTCATCAAATCGGTCCATGTGCTGGCTCCTGATAATTGGGACACTCGTTGGGCATTTCGAGAGATTTGCATTTCGATTACACTGAAGAAGACGTGCTTATGACGTATCTCCATAGTAAGATATAGTCGAAGTATAAATTCCATTCTTCTGATGGCGCTCAGTTCCTGGGGGTTTCCACTGGGGCAAGGCTTGGTTGAGGTTTTGGTCGGACAACATTACGTTAGCCATTGTGTTGTTCGTTTGGGGATGTTATGTTTTTAGACGTTTAGTTACACTTTTGACGCTGTTTTACACTTTTGTGGTTGTTCTTGGCAGTGAAGTTTTTTATTGCCTGAAAACTAATGCTTTTTAATTTTACACTTTTTGTTTGTTGTTTTTACTTTTTTGCGGTTGTTTATTGCGGTGAGGTTTTCTATTAAGTGAAAACTACTGCACTTAAAGAGTAACACGTATAATACGATTCGAGTTTATATTGCGTCGATTCGCGATGTTCAATCCTAAGGGAGAACACTTGGATTTCAAAATGCCCCTTTTCACTGGATAAATTATAAACAAGTCGGACACTTTTACTAGTTATCATCCTACCGGCTGCGCCAATAACGAGTCCACTGGTAATTTTATTTAATAAGCCTGTCGGAGAAGGTAAAGTTATTTTGAAATGAGCGCCTTATCGATAGTCAACTGCTTAAGAAAATTATAGAAAGGCCGGGTTGTACTTGACTTATCGATAGGACGGGTTGTATCTGATTGTGAGGTCTCGATATACATTGAAATCGAGTGTGGCCCTGGTAAAGTTGCGGTGCGGGACAATCGAAAGTTGACTAAGCACGCGCAACGGCAGAGAAATAACGAGAAATACAAAGGTAATATCAGAGAATCGCTGCACAATCAAGATTAACCCTAAAGAAAATTTAACGCCGACATTACAGGCGCTGACGCTACTCAATGGTGTGGTACAGTTGACATTATTTTTGATGAAGGTAGTGCTTTAATATTGGCATTAACTAAGTCGCTGGAAGGAAGCGCATCCCAATAGCTTTCTGAAGTGTGCTATGCAGGCATGACGTGGCTGGAATTGAAACAGTTATTTCAACAACGCTACGCTAATACCGAAACGTTAGCCGCCATGTTTTTGCAGCTTTTAAATAGTCGCCCCAACAACAGTGAATGTCTTGCGGTATATGCTAGTCGAATGGTGACTTCACTCGTTAGCAAGTGGAAGAGCTTGGATACCGAGAGGATTGCTGTGTCTGTGGTTTTGGGACATATGGCCAACTTGGATCGCCGATTGCAAAGAATTGCTTACACAGCAGAGATAAAAAATAGACGCGACCTACAGGCTGAGTTGCAGGTCTTCGCTTTTGACAAGCGCACTCATCATCTTGGAAATGAGGAGCCTGGAGCAAAGCGAGCTAAGTTTGCGTCACTGAAATGCCATCTTTGTGGTAAGATGGGGCACAAAATGATTGACTGCCGAAACAGGAAGCAGAGCACTGGTATGCAGAGACAAGATCACCGAGGAAGCCAATCATTTCAACAACATCCGAAAGGCAGTATAACTTGCTACCGTTGCCAGGAGCAAGGTCATATAGCCTCACAATACCCGAAAAATGTGGCAAGTGGTGGAGCAGGATTGCGGAACGAAACGAGAGAGCTGAGTTGTGCGTGGTGGATGAACCAAAGACAAGTATGCTGATACGAGGTGAGAGCTTTCCAATTATTTTTGATTCTGGAGCGGAGTGCTCTTTGGTTTAAGAGAGTTTTTCAAACAAGCTAAGCGGTAAAAAAATCAATAATGTAGTAAGCCTAAAAGGCATTGGAAATGCCAATGTTTGTAGTACAATAACATTCTTATTAATGGAAACACATTGAATGTAATATTTCATGTAGTGATTCTGGAGCGGAGTGCTCTTTGGTTTAAGAGAGTTTTTCAAACAAGCTAAGCGGTAAAAAAATCAATAATGTAGTAAGCCTAAAAGGCATTGGAAATGCCAATGTTTGTAGTACAGTAACATTCTTATTAATGGAAACACATTGAATGTAATATTTCATGTAGTATCAGATAACTGTATGTCAAACAATATTGTACTAGGACGAGAAATGCTAGCTCAGGGATACGCTGCAGTAGTGTCTTGTAAAGGAGTAGAAATAATTAAGAGTTCAGCAAAAACTGTAAATAATTGCTTTAAATTTATAAACAACTCGTTTGAGCTATTAGAACGCAATGTATATGGTAAAGACAAAAACGAAATAATAACATTGTTAAAATCCTACTCAGATTCTTTCATAAAGGGAACGCCTCAGACGCGTGTCAACTCTGGTGAAATGGTAATTCGATTGATTGATCAGTCTTAAACGGTACAGAGAAGACCATATCGATTGGTGCGCTATGAGTCCATATGCGATATAGAGGTAGTTAGATAACAAAGTCCAAGGGGGATTAGTGCGTATTGTAATCAGACTGAGTGACCCCTTTCATCGAATCGGTCCATGTGCTATTGGTGAAGAAGAATGAATGGATCAGTCGTTGGCTTTGTGTGGACTATAGAGAATTGCATTTCAAATACAGTTGCTGAAGAAGTTTCCATGTGCCTTTAATCTCTAACCAGAGTAAGCTAGATTGCGCGGTGCAAAGTTCTTTACTTGCTGACATGGCGCTTGGATATTATCGGGGTCTTCCATCTGGGGCAAGGCTCTGGTTGAGATTTAGGGCATTCGTCACCCCTGACTAGCCAATATGAGTTTCGTCGAGGCGATGTTGGGTTTTAGAATGCACCGTCCTTAGTTTCACTTTGTCGCAGTCTTAAAGGCTTTAGGTGAGATCGCTTCTTGGTACGTCATTGTGTATATCCGTGAAGACATAATGCTTTGTAATTTTCAACCAACAATCGGCATTTGAAAGATTTTTAATTGTTTTGGATATTTTTTTAAAGGTGGGATTTTCTATTCAGTATCGAAAAATTCTCCTTTCTTAAGGACATCTGTTCAATACGATTCGAGTTTATTGTACGGGCGGGTGCGATAAGTTCAATATAACGCACAGTAGAATTTTGAGATGCCCCTTTTCACTGGCTAAGTTATTAACAACTTTGACACTGTTCCTAGGGTTAGCTACCGGCTACTGCCGATAGTTTGTCCACTGGTTATTTTCAGTTAATGAAGCCTTTGGAGTAGGTTTTGTTATTTTGAAAAATAAGCGCCTTGAGTCGATAGTCAAAGAAATCTTAAGATGCGAATCGTAAAAAAAATTATTCACATTCTTACTAATAATCGAGTTTAGAGAATAATTGACCCATTTTATTTGATAGAATTGCAGAAAAAGAAGAATTATTTGAAGGGGATTTATGGTGTTATACTATTAAATAGAATTGAAAATAAACCGTATGTAGTGGAATACTATAGTAAGACAACAAGTTTATGCGAATCTAAATATACCTCATATGAGTTAGAAACTCTTGCTGTGGTAAATGCTGTTAAGCATTTCCGTCACTACTTACATGGCAGAAAGTTTGTTATATTCACTGACTGTAATTCGTTAAAATCATCACGAAATAAGATTGAGTTGATGCCTAGAGTCTATCGCTGGTGGGCTTATCCACAGTCATTTGATTTTGATATACAGTACAGAGAAGGTAAGCGTATGGCTCACGCCGATTTCTTTTCCAGAAATCCACTTCCTCCAAAAAGCTCCCCTGAATATGCAAAGGTTGTTGAAAAGCGAATCGAATTAACCGAGATATCTGAGGATTGGATTCGTGCAGAGCAACAGAAAGATCAAGATATTGTAGAGATCACTTCTAAGTTGAGCAATGATGAATTTCCATTAGAGTTGTCGAAGACATATGATTTGAGAGCTGGAGTTTTGTATAGAATCATACAGAGAAATAGCAAGACCCTTTGTTTGCCAGTAGTGCCTCGAGGATTTAGATGGTCTGTTATCAATCAGGTACATGAATCCATAATGCACTTGGGCTGGGAGAAAACGCTTGATAAAGTATATGATTACTATTGGTTTGACGGCGTGGCCAAATACGTTCGAAGATTTGTTGAAAATTGCATAACATGCAGAGTTTCCAAATCATCTTCTGGAAAAATACAAATGGAGTTACATCCTATTCCCAAAGTAAGCATTCCATGGCATACTATTCACATAGACATAAAAGGCAAGCTTAGTGGTAAAAGTGACCGTAAAGAATATGTAATTGTACAGATTGATGCATTTACCAAGTACGTTTATCTCTATCACACTTACTCGTTAAGTGCAGAGACTTGTGTAATGGCGTTGAAATCATCAATTTCCTTGTTCGGAGTCCCTATTCGAATTTTGGCTGATCAGGGAAGAAGTTTCACAGGTGCTAAGTTCGTTGAATTTTGCTCTTCACAAAAGATATAACTACATTTGATAGCAACTGGAACAAGCCGAGGTAATGGCCAGGTTGAGAGGGTTATGAGTACCTTGAAGAATTTATTAACAGCTGTTGAAGCAAGTTCTCGATCGTGGCAAGAGGCATTGGGTGACGTGCAGTTAGCTATTAATTCTACTGTCAATAAGACAACCAAAGCGAGTCCTTTAGAGTTGTTAATGGGAAAAGTTGCTCGTCCCTTAGGCCTTGTTCCCATTCATGATTCAGAAGCCGAAATAGATCTGACTAAGATAAGAACTCAAGCTTTAGAGAATATAGAAAAATCAGGAAAGTATGAAAAAGAAAGATTTGATAAGAGCAGAGCAAAAATAGTTAAATTAAGTGTTGGAGATTTTGTGTTGCTTAATAATAGTGAGAGAAACCAGACTAAATTAGATGCTAAATATAGAGGTCCATTTGAGATTACTGAGGTATTAGAAAGTTAGTTATATTCACTGACTGTAATTCGTTAAAATCACCACGAAATAAGATTGAGTTGATGCCTAGAGTCTATCGCTGGTGGGCTTATCTACAGTCATTTGATTTTGATATACAGTACAGAGAAGGTAAGCGTATGGCTCACGCCGATTTCTTTTCCAGAAATCCACTTCCTTCAAAAAACTCCCCTGAATATGCAATTTTACAAGAAAACCACTTTACAACCGAAATAAACTATCCATTGGACAATGATATAAACTCAGACCACACATACCGACTAGACCATTTAAACAATGAAGAAAAACATAGATTAACACAATTACAATTACAACTTTGAGACAGTTCATAGGGTTAGCATCGTACTTCCGACAGTTTGTTTCTGGTTTTTCACAGCTAATGAAGCCTTTATATTTTCTCACTTCAGAGAAAAATAAGTTTGAGTGGAATATAGAACATGAGGAGATTCGTAGAAAAATTATTCACATTCTTATTAATAATCCAGTTTTGATAATCTTTTCCGTGCAATTGGATATGGTGCTATAATTACATAGAATTGAAAATAACCAGAAAGTTTGTAATATTCACTGATTGTAATTCCTCCAAAAAACTTCCCTGAAAAATAAAAAGCTGTTGGAAAGCGAATCGAATTTACAGAGATATCTAAGGATTAGATTCGTGCAGAAAATAAGCATTCCATGGCAAACTATTCACATAGACAGATCAGGCAAGGTGAGTGGTAAAAGTGATCGTAAAGAATATGTAATTGTACAGATTGATGCATTTACCAAGTACGTTTATCTCTATCACACTTACTTGCAGAGACTTGTGTAATGGCGTTGAAGTCATTAATTTCCTTGTTCGGAGTCCCTATTTGAATTTTGGCTGATCAGGGAAGAAGTTTCACAAGTGCTAAGTTCGTTGAATTTTGCTCTTCACAAAAGATAAAACTATATTTGATAGCAACTGGAACAAGCCGAGGTAATGACCAGGTTGAGAGGGTTATGAGTACCTTGAAGAATTTATTAACAGCTGTTGAAGCAAGTTCTCGATCGTGGCAAGAAGCATTGGGTGACGTGCAGATAGCTATTAATTGTACTGTCAATAAGGTAACCAAAGCGAGTCCTTTAGAGTTGTTAATGGGAAAAGTTGCTCGTCCCTTAGGCCTTGTTCCCATTCATGAGTCAGGAGCCGAAATAGATCTGACTAAGTTAAGATCTCAAGCTTTAGAGAATGTAGAAAAATCAGGAAGGTATGAAAAAGAAAGATTTGATAAGAGCAGACCAAAAATAGTTAAATTTAGTGTTGGAGATTTTGTGTTACTAAATAATAGTGAGAGAAACCAGACTAAATTAGATGCTGAATATAGAGGTCCATTTGAGATAACTGAGGTATTAGAGAACGATTAATATACTTTAAAGAGTATGAAGAGTAATAGACGATATAAGTATGCGCATGAAAAATTAAGAAGATTGCCAGATGGGCAGGTGCCAAGCGAGCTGAAGATCGATGTAAGCCCGCCAGATGAAACTGTTGAAAGAGACAGTAGTGAAGCTGTTGAAGTAGACAGTAGTGAAACTGTTGAAAGAGACAGTAATGGAAACTGTTGAAAGAGACAGTAATGGAAACTATTGAAAGAAACAGTAATGGAAGCTGTTGAAAGAGACAGTAATGGAGGCTGTTGAAATAGACAGTAGAATGGCGGAAGGTGTATGGAAGTACACAGTTATCGATATCGTGGCGGTACCTGACCCTAGAGTGGTATTTTGACAATGTTGTTATTTGAAAGAAAAAAAAAATGAAAAAGAGAATGAATGAAGACGAGATAAAGGAAGAGACAAAATAAATCTTAAGATGCAGATATAAGAAAAAATATCAAGGAAAGGTAATGAAAGGAATTAAAAGAATAATTGTTTTATTTGTTGAATTATGAAAGAGTAAAAGAATTATTTGTAGAGAGATTTATGTTGTTTAAGTAAATAATGAAGTATTTAGATGGATAATGTAAACTAAAGACTATGTTAATGAAAAATTGTTATGGCGTAAGATGATTGTCATATTAAAATTAAAGCTGAAGTTTATATGGAGTTTAAGAATTTGAGATTTCTTCCAAAGCGTAGGCCATACAGGAGGGCGTGTAAATTATCAGAATGGCCGTTTCGGAGAAGGTAATGTTTTTTTGAAATGGGCGGCTTATCGATAGTCAACTGCTGAAGAAACTTATGGATAGGACGGGTTGTACTTGACTTATCGATAAGACGGGTTGTATTTGATTGTGAGGTCTCGATATACATTGAGATCGAGTGTGGCCCTGGTAAAGTTGCGGTGCGGGACAATCGAAAGTTAACTAAGCATAAACGTGCACACGCAACGGCAGAGAACTATCGAGAAATATGAAGAGAAATATCAGGGACTCGCTGCATAATCAAGATAAACCGTACAGCTCTGACATATATATATGTCGAAGTGTCAGTTGCTTCAGTGTTCTTAGACCTCGAGCAGCGAGCCCCGTTCCCTTCGTTGGCGCCATCGTTCCACTTGTAGTCGTTTTACAAAAAAATATCGTCTGTGTACCTGGAATATTCTACCAAGACTGACTGCACTCTTTTCATGCACGCTCGCTCGTTGCCAAAATCTATTGCGCAGCTTCTCATGACACACTTGCCATCCTGCTCATTCGCACACTCAGCAAATAGCCAGTCCAGTCTTGCTCACACACTTCTTCCAGTGATGCACACAGACCGAACCAACGGAATAGGCAACACGCCGAACACGTGGTCATGGGTCACACTCAGTGACAGAATTTACAACAAATATGCTTGTGCATAGAAAAGAAGAGAAGAACAACAGATGGCGCTACGCAGATAAAGAGGAATGTGTAAATGATCAATGCTAGAGCAACTAGCTTTTGTACACATAAACAAAATCAAAACAGAGTTGTAATCAAAATAAACAGTGGCGCGAAGCATTAACATTTAAGTATAACCAGTCGAATGCTACAGTCAGGTGCTGACTGTAAATAGCCATGGATTATTATTGTATACCTTGTATTATTTATTTTATATGAATGAAAATTTTGCTGTATTTGGAAAAATTTAAATATATAAATTTTATATTCTTATTATTTAGTTCGTACGATACGCACAAATTCAATTGACAGTCATTTGATTTTTGCTTAGAACGTTGGAATGGCGACCGAATGGCCCATGTAGATTGTCTCCCAAGGAATCCAGTATTTGAGAAAACGAATAACCAGACCAAAATAATTGAAATGCAACGATAGGTAATTAATTTCAGAATATCAGGGAGACCCTAGGATTTTAGACATTTTAAATATATTAAAAAACTATGACAGAATTTATGAATTTCGGAAAGGAATATAACGTAGAAAAATATGAGAAATGGTATAACCAAATTCTTTCAAATAATCCTTAGAGCTTTCAGGTGGGCAGTTATAAATCACGTATATAAATCAGTAATGGATCTGGGATGGGGAAGCCCATTAAACAAGGCTTATAGTTAAAAGTGGCGCGAAGCATTAATATTTAGATATATATATATTTTTTTTTTTTTTTTTAAGTGTTTGTTATTTATTGAATCATCTCATTTTTGAGTATAACAATAAGTTTGCTAATCTTAATCTATTATAGTTTACAATTTAAAGGTTAATTGTATTGGTGTTAGGCGGCCCTAAGAAGAATTACGCTGGGCTGGTAGGTCATTTCGCTGCAGCCGGGTTGAGCTGCGAGTTTTTAGTAGGTGCTTGGCAAGGGGATTTGGATGAGAGTCAAGCTTTTTAAGTATTTGACTTTTTTCAATTAATACGTCATTTACATGTTTTATGTTTAAGTCCCTGTGGATATTCGCGTTTCGAACATACCAAGGAGCGCCGGTCATGGTGCGCAAGATTTTTGATTGGGCTCGCTGAACTATTTCGATGTTGCTTTTTGACGCAGTACCCCATAGCTCAGAGCCGTACGTCCATATGGGCTTAAGCACAGAGTTATATAAGAGTACTTTGTACTCCAGCCTTAGTGGAGAGTTGGAGTTGATAAGCCAGTGGAGACCAGCTACCCTGAGTTTCATATGCGTTGTCTTAGCTTCGATGTGCTTTCGCCAGGTGAGCCGCCTGTCTAGGTGTGCGCCCAGATACGTTACTTCGGCAGCTTGTGGGACGGGTGTATTGTATAGGGCTAATGGGGGGCATGTTTCTCTGTTGAGCGTAAAAATTACGTGCTTGCTTTTGGCCTCGTTAATGCGGATGCGCCAGTCTGCAAACCATCTTTCCACCCGTATGAGGTGGCGAGCTAGTTGTTCAGTTGCGTTTGTAGAGGTAAGACTCCAGTAGCTTGTGTGTGTTTTGCGGCAACATTTGTACAATTTTGAACATGAGTCCATCAAGCCAGACTCTATCAAAAGCCTGAGCTACGTCCAGGAATAGCGCCGAGCAGTATTCGCGGTGCTCAAAGGTAGTGCGTATTTCAGACGTGATGCGATTAACCTGTTCAATGGTTCCATGCTTCTGTCGGAAGCCAAATTGGTGTGACAGTATTATATTACCTTGTTTGATGTATTGCGTTAATCGTAACAGGAGCACCTTTTCAAAGAGCTTAGATAGGCATGTTAGAAGGCTAATTGGCCTGTAGGATGCTGGTGAAGTTTTGTCCTTTCCTGGCTTGGGAATCATTATTATAATTGACTTTTTCCATTGCTTTGGGAAGTAGCCAAACTTAGCAATTGCGTTGAATAGCAGACAAATTGATTGTATCATACATTGGGGGAGGTGTTTGATCATTGTTGTCGTAACCAAGTCATGACCAGGCGATTTTCCTGGCTTTAGTTCTTTGATTATTCTCGCAATTTCGTTAGGTGTAAAAACAATTGGATTCAAGGGAGCGCAGTTGCCAGGCGACAAGGGGAGACTAAACGAGTTGGTAGAGGGGTTAGGCTGAAAGACTTTTTCCAGGTAGTCAGCAAAGGTGCAAGCTCTTTGTTCGTCGCTACGAATCCATTTGCCATCAGCATCCCGTAGAGGTGTAGCAGCTTCTGTTGGTGCTTGGAGGTGCCAGTGTGCTTTCCACAGAGAGTGTTTTGTGCTAGATGGCGAGAGTTGCTCAATGTAGCTGTGTTGTGCTTCCGCTTCCTTGAGCTTGAGTGCTCTGGTTAGCAAGCGCGTGGCGGCCTTTAGTTTTTGCTTTGAGCTGAAGGATCTATGTTTCTGCCACTCCCTGCGCAGGCGTCGTTTATCAAGCACCAGGTTCTCGATGTCTCTGTGCGTTTTGTTGGGTTTTGTAGAGGCGAGCAAGTCTGGTGGTGTAGAGACTTTTGCTGCTGCCACGAGCGTAGATACCAGCACGCTGTTAAGGTTGTCGATGTCTTCTTCGGAGCTTAACGAACTTAGGGCACCAGTGTGTGCGCAGACGTACTTTTTAAATGTAACCCAGTTAGTCTTGTTGCTTGTGAGTCTATAAGGCTTCTCGTTAACCTGCGGCTGCTGAAGGAGATTTAGTAAGACTGGAGAGTGGTCAGAAGATAGGTCTGGGAGTGACACTGCTGAGATGAGATTGGATGGAATTCCTTTGGTTATTGCAAAGTCGATTAAGTCGGGGAATCTTTTTGGATCCGCTGGCCAGTATGTAGGATATGTTTTCCGTTAAGAAACTGTGAAAGCTCAAGTTTGTGCTGTGAGACGCCGTTGGCGTTCCACGTTGCTATTCTTAGAGAAGCCATTATACTGATTTTGTGGATACAATCAGCTGTATCAGCGTGTTCTGATTCCTCATCAGCTCTTGTAGTGTGGCTTGCATAAAATCCATGAATTTTTCCAGGCTTTGTTGCAGTGAGGTCATCAACGCTTCAATGCTAGCAGGCGGATTCTGCGTGTGTTGTTGGTCGTTTGAGATTTTGTTTGCTGGCTGGGAATTACGCGGAACTTCTGTTGATGCAGGTGGAGGCTTGGTGCCTGATTTGAGAGCGCTTGCAAAGGAGACGCTAGGGTCGGTACGTAGAACAGGCTGGGATGGTGCTAGGGAAGTGGTTGATCTGTTTGAGGATGCGGCGACGAAGGTGTGGCTTCTGGAGGGTAAGTTCCGAGATGAAGGTGCGCGATTGTAGAGGCGATTTTTCAGGTCTTTGAAAACAACGCAACCACGCCAGTTTGCTGTGTGGTTCTCACCGCAGTTGCTACACAATTTGACTGAACTATCCTCCTTGTTTTTTGGGCAGTTCGCAGTGCTGTGCTGGTCGCTACAGACAGTGCAGTATGCTCTCGTGTGGCCATATTCTTGGCAGTTAGTGCACTGTACCGGCTGGTTGCGTTTGTGTGGCTGCTCCACAGTGATTCTACGGTGCAGCAAGAACTGCAGTTTGTATATGGGGTGCACTTCTTGAGAGTTTCTCTTGAGGGCTATGCCTTCTGGCTCCAGCTCCACTTTGAAGAGTGGTTGCGGTTCCTTGTTTTTGTTCATTATGTTGATCACAGATTTGGCATTAAAATTTTGTTTTGAGCGCTGCGATGATCTCATCAGTCTTAACAGTTGATTCGATTCCTTTGATCACAACTTGCAGGCCCTTGGCGCTCTTTAGTTGATACGTGTAGTAACTTTTTTTGGCGTCATCCAGATATTTAGTTACATCTCGATGGCTAGATTCGGTTTGCGTTTGAATTTTGGTTTCGCTTATATTTCCTTTTGTTACTTGGATAACATGAAAGTTGTTCTCGCCAATGAGTGCTACTAATTTGTTGACTAGCGCAGTTGTTGTTTTTTCACGAAGATATATGGGCGGCGGCTTTACTTTCTTCGTCACATTGGCTGATTCGTCGATCTGATTTGCTGGGGTATTGTCTAAGAGAGCAAATCTATTTGAGCTCTCACCAAGAGGTTCACCAGAAGCAGCGTTGCTGCGGTTAACTTTCGCTCCCTTTGTTCTGTGGGCTCAGTTTACGCTTGCTCTTAATGTAGCGATCGATGCCAGTTTGCACCAGTTGCTTTTTTCGGGGTTGATTCGGCTGCGCTTCGTGCTTGCTTTCGTTTTTGTTGATTGCCCTGGCAAGCGAGAGAGGCGAATTTGGTACGGCCGAAGTTATAACGGTCGTTGTTGTTGGGCAGAGTACCGATGTTGTTATAGTGCACGCTGTAGGCGCGCTGGCAATTGAGAGCGAAGTAACTGTGCTAGTAGCTACTGAGCTTACCGGTGTAGGTGCGTGGGAGCACAAGAGAGTCATGCTGACTAACTTTCAGGTCGTAGGGCGCTGACATCAGCATAGGCGAGCAAGAGCGAGGCCTTTCGAAGTCCGCTGGCTTGAGTTCGTTGACCGCGTTTGTCGAGCTGGGCTCTTTGATGACGGGAGTTTCTGAGACGAACGTAAAGTACGAGTTACTTCGTTGCAGAGAGAGCCGACGCTCGTCTTGCTCTTTTTGCTTGTGAGAACGAATATCTCGCTGACTCATTGCTGCACGTTTGTTGTGTTATTTGATTTCAATTAATAGTAATTGCGATCACACAAAACAAGATAAAACAATTTGCGAATTTTCATCGCTGGAATTAGTAATTATGTTTTTGTTGATGTTTTGTTGGTGTTTTTTTTGTTTTGTTTAACTAAACACGTCTGTGTCAGCTGACATTCCAACTCATATGTGAGATATATAACCAGTCGAACTCTACAGTCAGGTGCTGACTGTAGAAGCCCATGAATTATTTTTCCGTTATTTTAAATGAAAATTCTGCTTTATTTGAATATGCAGAGGTTGTTGAAAAGCTAATCGAATTAACCGAGATATCTGAGGATTGGACTCGTGCAGAGCAACAGAAAGATCAAGATATTGCAGAGATCACTTCTAAGTTGAGCAATGATGAATTTCCATTAGAGTTGTCGAAGACATATGATTTGAGAGCTGGAGTTTTGTATAGAATCATACAGAGAAATAGCAAGACCCTTTGTTTGCCAGTAGTGCCTCGAGGATTTAGATGGTCTTTTATCAATCAGGTACATGAATCCATAATGCACTTGGGCTGGGAGAAAACGCTTGATAAAGTATATGATTACTATTGGTTTGAAATGGCCAAATACGTTCGAAGATTTGTTGAAAATCATCGTCTGGAAAAATACAAATGGAGTAATATCCTATTCCCAAAGTAAGCATTCCATGGCATACTATTCACATAGACATAACAGGCAAGCTTAGTGGTAAAAGTGACCGTAAAGAATATAGAATTGTACAGATTGATGCATTTACCAAGTATGTTTACTCGTTAAGTGCAGAGACTTGTGTATAAGCGTTAAAGTAATCAATTTCCTTGTTCGGAGTCCCTATTCGAATTTTGGCTGATCAGGGAAGAAGTTTCACAGGTGCTTAGTTCGTTGAATTTTGCTCTGCACAAAAGATAAAACTACATTTGATAGCAACTGGAACAAGCCGAGGTAATGGCCAGGTTGAGAGGGTTATGAGTACCTTGAAGAATTTATTAACAGCTGTTGAAGCAAGTTCTCGATCGTGGCAAGAAGCATTGGGTGACGTGCAGATAGCTATTAATTGTACTGTCAATAAGGTAACCAAAGCGAGTCCTTTAGAGTTGTTAATGGGAAAAGTTGCTCGTCCCTTAGGCCTTGTTCCCATTCATGAGTCAGAAACACTTTAACTTTGTAGCCCACTGTAAAAGATTGACCGCAACTGGAAGTGAACATTTTTTTTTTAAATTCATAACTCAGTGCTGCTTAAAGACGATTGAAGTCAATTGTCTTCCGAGGTCAAAACCCCGAAACAAAACAAAAAAAAAAACAAAAAATAAAACCATAGGGAAATGCTAAGCAAGTGTAAAGCAACCTGCAATACAAAATTCTTAAATGTCACAGCCACCGCAACAACAACCACATCAAATTCAACTCCTTTCGGAAAATCATCTGAACCAGGCCCTTGGTCAGATTCGACAAGTGCCAGTATTTAATGGTACAACATCGGAACTGAGCTCTTTCATACGGAGAATCGAGTTCATCCAAAGTCTCTACCCGACAACCGACGCCCGGCAAGCACACATGATGTTTAGTGCAATCGAGATGCATATTGGAGGTGATGCCCAGCGTGCATTAGAGAACGATAGATATACTTTAAAGAGTATGAAGAGTAATTGACGATATAAGTATGCGCATGAAAGATTAAGAAGATTGCCAGATGGGCAGGTGCCAAGCGAGCTGGAGATCGATTTTAGCCCGCCAGATGAAACTGTTGCAAGAGACAGTAGTGAAACTGTTAAAATAGACAGTAGTGAAGCTGTTGAAAGAGACAGTAGTGAAAAAGTTGAAATAGACAGTAGTGAAGCTGTTGAAAGAGACAGTAATGGAAGCTGTTGAAAGAGACAGTAATGGAAGCTGTTGAAATAGACAGTAGTGAAACTGTTGAAAGAGAGAGTAATGGAAGCTGTTGAAATAGACAGTAGTGAAACTGTTGAAAGAGACAGTAGTGAAACTGTTGAAAGAGACAGTAATGGAAGCTGTTGAAATAGACAGTAGTGAAACTGTTGAAAGAGACAGTAATGGAGGCTGTTGAAATAGACAGTAGAATGGCGGAAGGTGTATGGAAGTACACAGTAATCACGTGGCGGTGCCTGACCCCAGAGTGGTATTTTGACAATGTTGTTATTTGAAAGAAAAAACCTGTCTTACGCTACAGTCAGGTGCTGACTGTAGAAGGCCATGGATTATTATTCCGTTATTTATAATGAAAATTCTGCTTTTTTTGGAAAAATTTAAGAATACAAATTTTATATTATTATTATTTAATTCATTTGACAGACAAAAGAAAAACACATAAACAATGCAAAAGCAAATAGACAAGAAGAATAAGCATTAGATAGAGCGAGAGGGCAATAAAGTGATGTGAAGTTGTACAGTAGCTTAGTGGAGTGTGTGCCGGATTCGAAGACCAATGATGTTGACAGTGCTCGGGTTCGATCCCTGCCGCGATCAATGTGTGACGAGTTTTCCTTTTTTCTTTCTTTTCTATTAAATAATTTAAACAGCAACATAACAATAGTTATTAAATTTTTTGGAACGCAACATATTTAATTAAGTAGAACACTTTTATAAACTTTGCCTAATATTGCACAAATCTGACAGTTGCGTAATTACACCGAATACGGCAACTGATGTGTGTTAGAGCGGGACGCCGAAACATAAATGTGCAGAAAAACAACGGACACGCCGTCGAATTAAACAGTCGCACCGCTCTAACGGTACTTGCAGAAAAACGACGGACACCACGAGGTGTCCGAGCAAAGACGCAAAACATAATATGATAAAATAATTCGAGGTCATGCGTAATGTTCTACTACTACTACTACTATTACTCCGACACGGCCATCCTGACTCTAACACGCCCTCGTGTTCCATCCAATTGTCCTTTTATAATTTTATTATTATTTATTTATTTTTTTATTCTTTTATAAACAAAAGATTTGGCATTTCCATTTAAATTCGTATAAACTTATCAAGTTAATTTCACAAAACAGTATCAAGCCTTCTTAACCAATATTTTTACATAATTCTTACAATAATGTAACTTTTAACAAAATCAATTATTCTTTTTCATTCAACATTACAAATTCAATGCCCCACACGCCATGATCAGAACAAACATTAGTTTTTCGCAAATCTTCATGTGGAAATTTATAATTTCTTTTATTGGTTAAGGACTTTAAAGTGTACCTGTCACCCTCCAGAACCTGTATTATTTCAACAGGCGCCTTGAATTTTGGACCCAATTTGGTTTGATGCCTCTCTTCGTTTTTAAGTAGCACAAAATATCCTACTTTGTGTATAAGAACTATTGCTTTATTTTTATCAAATCGTTCTTTGTCATAAACTGCCGTGGCTAAAACATTCTTTTCAGCTTGTGCTCTTACATCTGACAGATCAACATCATTTTCTATGTCACCAGGTGGAAGTAATCCTAATGGGCGTGCTACCTTTCCCAATAACATTTCAAGAGGACTTGCCTTCGTCACACGGTTAGTTGTACAATTGATTGCCAACTGCACCTCCCCTAACACGTCCTGCCAAGACTGCGTTCCAGTTTCAACCGCCGTTAACATATTTTTCAATATGCTCATGGTTCGTTCAACTTGACCGTTAGCTCGACTAGCCCCGGTGGCAATCAAATGCAAGTTTATTTTCTGATCTGAACAGAATTGACTAAACTTTTGCCTTATTTTTATCAAATCGTTCATTGTCATAAACTGCCGTGGCTAAAACATTCTTTTCAGCTTGTGCTCTTATATCTGAAGAGGGATTTATGTTGTTTAAGTAAATAATGAAGTATTTAGATGGATAATGTAAACCAAAGACTATGTTAATGAAAAATTGTTATAGCGTAAGATGATTGTCATATTAAAATTAAAGCAGAAGTTTATATGGAGTGTAAGAATTTGAGATTAATTCCAAAGCGTAGGCCATACACGAGGCCGTGTTATTTATCAGAATGGCCGTGTCGGAGAAGGTAATGTTATTTTGAAATGGGCGCCTTATCGATAGTCAACTGCTTAAGAAACTTATAGAAAGGACGGTTTGTACTTGACTTATCGATATAACGGGTTGTATCTGATTGTGAGGTCTCGATATAAATTGAGATCGAGTGTGGCCCTGGTAAAGTTGCGGCGCGGGACAATCGAAAGTTGACTAAGCAAAAACGTGCACACGCAACGGTAGAGAAATAACGAAAAATATATAGAGAAATATCAGGGATAAGCTGCATAATAAAGATTAACCCTAAAGCTCTGACAAACCTATCATCCTATTAAGTGGAAGAGCCAAAACCGTTTGGTTGTTATTAGACGAACGGGGACAGCGTTGCAGCTGAACGGTAGTTTACTCGGAGATAACTGTATCTGAACTGAACTAGTGCCCGAAGGCCAACCTGAGCTTAAATAGGCTGAAGGGGTATTAGGAGAACGAACTTTTTAAGAGAGTTTTGCTCATACAACAATTGTGTTCTCTCGTTAAGAGAGACTCTCCGAAAAATAGGGGGAGCGATAATAAGGGGTTAACAAGATCCTCCTGAGACAAGTTCGTGATGGACGGCACGTGCGGATATATTTGTTATTGCAGGTAGCGGCTATCGCCAATTCAAATTGGGGGAGACTGTGGGCACGGATGTATTTGTTATTGCAACTGGCGGCTATCGCCAATGGTGATCGATTTCAAATTGGGGGAGACTGTGGGATTCGGACTTAGATCGGATATACGTGAAGTGAATATGTAACTTACCCCCTTCTAAGAAATAAGCCTGTCGTCAGGTGTATCGTATACCGGTACATTTTCTACTGTTGGTATTACAATATTTTCGTTTTCATCTATGGGGTTATTTGGTTTTTTCTTAAATTTAACAATTATTATTTGCGAATTGTCGCAAGGCGGCGAATTCACAAAAACAATATGGCAAAGCAGTGTCGGTAACAGGCGGGAAACAGCAGTTCAACTTATTGAATGCTTGGATGGCAGCAGCTTTGAAAAGTTCAAATGGATTTTGGACAGTGGAGCAACGAGTCATATGTGTTGCGAGAGGCAGATGTTCACAAAGTTTGAGAAGCATACGGAAATGATCGGCTTGGCGGATGCCGGATTTTTGCAAGCAGAAGGCATAGGCACTGTGCAGTTGCAAACTGAGTTGTATACAGTAGAGCTGCTCAATGTCTTATATGTTCCCGAACTGAAGGTAAATTTCATTAGTGTGAGCAATGCGGTTGCCAACAAATGCAATGTTAATTTTGACACAAAAATGAGAAAATCATGCGGAACGGAATATGTATTCTGAAAGTTAATAGAGCTGGAGGTCTAAACATGATAGAAATCAACAAGAGCAAAAGGCGAGCGGCACGTAAAGAGTCAATAATTGTAGAATACTTCTAACTAATAGAAATATCGTAACGTAAGCCTTTATATGCGTCTGTGTATGTGTATATGCGTGTATCATTTCATTGGTCAAGCACAAATGTATGTATGTGTGTGGGTGCGTTTGAATGCAAAAAATGCGTGTGCATAGAAAAGAAGAGAAGAACAATAGATGGCGCTATGCGCTCACATTCTCTTTCCTTTTCTTTCCTACGTGAGGATTGCAATGAAGTCACAGCTTGCTGGTCTGTATACAAAATCAAAGCGAACAAGGTTTTTGTTTAATAACTTCTGGAATTTGGACGTTATGGAGGTATTATAATTAGCTAAGTATAGTCTTACTCAGAATCTTGTATCTTTTATTTGTCGCACGAAAATCAGCTTAAAAGCTGAAATTATTGATTTGCGTGGGCGGGGGCATGGCACCCAACATTTGAAATAAACTTTATCTGTCCCGGATCAACAGAAACGTTCACGTCAAATTTGGTGTCTCTAGCTTTTATAATAGCTGAGATCTGTGTGTTCATTTGCACAAAGTTAGTATACCCTTTTAGACTATTTTCAATTCTCGAAGGGTATAAAAATAACAGATGTTATGGTGCTGTAAATGCGAATGCGTTGCTTTGGCACCAACGGTACGAACATTTGAATTACGGAAGTCTTATGAATATGGTCAATAAAGGATTAGTTCGAGGAATGGATAAGATTGATGTCACAAAGAACACATCATGCAAGATTTGTATGATCAGTAAAGTACATGTGCAGCCCATTTCGCAAGCGAGCGAAAGTTGTGTGCAGGAACTGCTGGAATTGGTGCATACGGATGTGTGTGGTCCATTTGAAACTCAATCAATTGGCGGATCCAGGTATTTCCTGACGTTCATAGACGATATGTCACGGCGGACATATAACTATTTTTTTAAGGGCAAGGATGAGGTGTTTGACAAGTTTATGGAGTACAAAAATCTAGTGGAGCGGCAGACTGGAGAGAGGCTAAAATGCGTTCGAAGCGACAACAAGAAATTCGATGAATATTTCATGAAATGGGAATTGCACGGCAATTGACGGTGGCTTATATTCCACAACAAAATGGTGTGGCTGAACGTGCCAATCGGACGTTGGTGGAAATGGCCAGATGATAATGATACAGTCAGGATTAGGTCAAGAATTATGGGTAGAGGCAATATACACAGCGGTGTATTTGCGGAAACGCTCGCCCACTAAATCATTGATCGGAAAAAAAACCAATGAAAGCATAGACTGGTAAGAAACCGTAAATATCAGTCATCTAAAAGTTTTTGGTTCATTCGCAGTGGAGTTAGACAAAGGTGAACAGAGAAGCAAGTTCAAACCCAAAGGGAGAGTATCGAATGGTCGGATATTCAGAAAAAGAAGCGAGATGTGGTTTTTGACGAGCTTGAACTTCCGGAGTAGGCAGATCCAGAATGTGTGATGAACAAATTGTCAGTTGATGAGATCACATATAACGACGACACGGATGCGTCTGAAACATTGGCTGCTACCGAACAAGGTACATTTTCTACTGTTGGTATTACAATATTTTCGTTTTCATCTATGGGGTTATTTGGTTTTTCTTAAATTTAACAATTATTATTTGTGGGATGGTTATGTACTAATTGTCGAAAATCATCGTTTATGTTACCAATGCATGTATGTTAGCTGATTGAATGCTATAAATATGTTATGTTAAGTTTGAGTACTGCAAAATGTAAGTTCTTTCTAATCTATATTCAACCAGTACGCGCGTTTTTCTTCTGCGTTTACTTCTGCGGCAACAAACAAACCAACAGGTTATGAGCTCAGGTTTCGTTCTAGACTAGATGGAGGGGTTATGCACTTTGTAGTGGTCAATGAAAAAATAGATACGGATTATTTCTTTGTAAATTAGAAAGAAAGTAAATTGCGACGGGAAAACAAGATGAGTTCGTTGTACCAGATCCAGAAGCTGGAGGAAAACAACTATGACTCATGGTGTGTCCAAATGAAGTGAGTTTTGGTGCACTCCTATAAGGAAGGTGTACAAGAAGTTGCTAGGCTTGCGTATGTAAGAAGGGCAGGGCATGGCTGCATATCAGAGCAATTTAAGTGAGATCATCGATCAACTAGCTGGAGTTGGAATCACGTTAAATGACGAATTACGGGCAATTGTATTACTTTCAAGTTTGCCAGTTGAGTATGAGAATTTCGTTGTCGCCATTGAGACGCCAGACAGTTTGCCGACGTTCGAAATTCTATGCATCAAACTCAAGGAAGAAGGCGAGAGGAGAGAGACTACGGAAAGGCATACAGAAAATTCAACGGCATTTTCTGCGGTGCAAAGCTCGCTACAAAGAAGAATCAACGAAGTATCGTCTGTCGAAAATCATCGTTTATGTTACCAATGTAAGTATGTAAGTATGTTAGCGCGTTTTTCTTTCTCTTTATGTAACTCTCCGCGTCCGGGCTACTGCTGCGGCCTTAGCAGCGGAGTTGGAATTATATTTACATCAGATGAATGTATGCACGGCATACCTGAATAGCGATCTGAGGGATGTAGTATACATGAAGCAACCCCAAGGACTATGCAGAAGGCACTCAATTGGACCAGGTTTTGCTATTTAAAAAAGCGTTATATGGACTGAAGCAGTCAGGAAGGGAATGGAACTATAAACTAGATGGCGTCTTACAAAAATTTGGATTTGTACCGTGTACATTGGGCCAGCGGGGCGATTGTTCGAAGAAAATTAAAGTTTTAAAGCTAGGTTCATGAAATTTCGTACATATGATAGAGTTGATGCATATAAAAACATATCCAAGTTTCAGACCGATCTGACCACGCCTTCCCTAGTCGCCGATATGAGATAGGTTTCCTCTTAATCTTAATTGTACAGTAATTAATAATGCTAGCACTCGTTAAATCAGCAAATGTTTTTAATAAATTTTTTTAACACATAACCTAAATATTAATATATAAAATTCCTTGCACTGGCAACATTACTAAAACATGCGATCGAGTGTATATTGGAACGATAAAATTAAAATTAAAAACAAGATTAGCTCAACACAAATCAGATTTCACTTTACGCCACCAATGTACAACACAAAAAACAGCTCTCATGACCCACTGTGCAAACGAACACCACTCTCCCAATTTTGACGCAACAACAATACTACAACAAGAACAACACAATGCTAAACGTTACACTCTCGAAATGCTACACATAATCAACACACCAACACAAGATAGATTGAACTACAAAATGGACACAGAAAGTTGGGCTCATATATACAGACATTTACTTCCTTAGGTAGTTAAGAACTCCGCGCCAGAAAAAGCAGACGTGTCAAATTAATGTATCTTATTTAGTATTGTTCAGTTTAGTTTTTAATTTTATTAACATTTTTAAACGTTTTTTTTCTTTTTTCAAAATATATCGGA
>JAECXB010001427.1:0-22758 GCA_018151435.1 Zaprionus africanus
TTGTAATTGGACAACAAGTGCTGATTCAAACTCTCTTCTGCCCTCACGGCAACATGACCTTTTTTGACGGTCTGTTTGACATGTCATTGTCACAGGTCAATCATGTCTTAAACAGTAGTAACAGTTCGTTAGACTTATGCTTTGTCTCGAATCCATCTAGAGTGAGTAAGCCGCCATGGTTTACAAGAGAGTTGTCTCGGTTAAAAAATTTAAAGTTAAACTTATTTAAAAAATATAAAATTAATAGCTCATCTTCGGCCTTTTCCCGCTACTTAAGCGTGCGGTCAGATTTTACTGTCTTGAAAGCGAAATGTTATAAAAACAATTTAGCTCGTTGTAAGGCTCAGTTTATTCAGAACGCCAAACAGTTTTATAGTTTCGTTAACACGAAGCGTAAGTCTACCGCATTTCCAATTAAATTAACGTTTGAAAATGCTAGTGCAGATACCGACCAAGCCATGGCCGATACGTTTGCAAAGTTTTTTCAAACGATTTATTCTCCCTCTACACAGAGAACTCACTCTTATCCATACAACATTCCAAGTTCAAATGGTATCTTCTCTCCCTTTTTAAACGAAAGCTCATTGGTAAAGGATCTCTCTTTAGTAAAGCCAGTCTTCTCACCGGCCCTGACGGTGTTCCTGCTTGTATACTTCGATTCTGTGCTATGTCTCTAAGTATGCCATTGCTCAAACTATTTTCGCTGTCTTTAGAAACTTCAGTCTTCCAGAAGGAATCTTCAATTATTCCCTTGCTTAAAAAGGGCAGCAAGCCTGATGCAAGCAATTATTGAGGTATCTCTAAATTGTCGGCTATACCCAAACTTTTCGAGAATGTTATAACTCCTCACTTGCAACATTTCTGTAGATCCGTTATCTCACCTTTTCAACACGGATTCATTAAAAGTCGTTCTACTACGACAAACTTGCTTGAGCTGACATCCTTCGTGGTAAAAGGATTTCAGGAAAATCTTCAGACTGATGTTATTTATACTAATTTCAGTAAAGCTTTTGACTCAGTGAATCATTCTCTTCTGGCACATAAGCTTGACCTTCTAGGTTTTACACCAAAACTACTTCGTTGGATTGTAAGCTATCTGGCTAACAGAACTCAAAGAGTCCCCTTCAAAACCACCCTTTCAAACCCAATTCATGCCACATCTGGTGTTCCTCAAGGCAGTCATCTTAGTCCCCTACTTTTTACGCTTTTCATCAATGATCTTCCCCTGGTCATACGTAACTCCCGTACTCTTATGTATGCGGATGATGTTAAGCTTTGCTACCAATTTAAAGACGACCACTGTCACTCAAACTTACAAACCGACCTAAATAGTTTCAATTCTTGGTGTTGTGCCAATTTCTTAAACCTGAACAGCTCTAAATGCAAGCTGATGACATTCTCTAAAGCCAATCCGTAGTTTGCTTTTTATACTCTTTGTGGTTGTGCCTTGGAAAGAATCACCCTAGTTGATGATCTGGGGGTCCGTTTGGACCGAAAACTAAAGTTTTCAAGTCATATAACTAATATGGTCAATAAAGCCATGGGTGTCCTAGGCTTTATCAAGAGATGGTCTAAGGAATTTCGACGATCCTTATATTACAAAGACCCTTTACATTTCACTTGTTCGTCCTATTCTCGAATACGGTTCATGCATATGGTGTCCCCAGTACACTATTCATAGGGAACGCATACTAAATCTCCCTTTCATAACTAACCGCAGAACCATGCTTGGGGTCCTATTTATTAACAACCTTATGCTAGGTGACATTGATAGTGAGGCCTTGGTAAGGCAGCTACACTTCTCTGTTCCTTGCAGAAGTACTCGCTCTTACTGTTTTCGCGCGTCGGCGCTCATACTGTTGGCGCGCGTCGGCGCACTCGTTGCTGGTGTGTGTGTGTGTGCGGCCGCTCTTTCGCTGTCGGTGCTCTTGTCGTCGGTGCGCGTTGTTGCTCTCACTGCAGGTGTGCGTTGGCGTTCGGTTGCTCTCTCCTGATGTTGATGCTCTTGTGGCTGGTGTATGTGTGTGTGTTCGCTCTCTGTTTTGGTGAGCGAGTCTATTACCCTGCACTTGTTGGCCCTACCATCTGAGGTAGTTCCGCCTAACCCTTACTTAAACAACTTTTAAATATGAACATAATTAATTCCTTCATTGGAAATATCTTAATATTACATAATACTTACAGGCTACTTAACCTAAAAAAATGAAAACATATTAACGAAAAAGATAATGATAAACAAATATTAATATTGTTAATGTGGGACTCCAGTTGAGTCCTCACACCCCCCCTTACTATGGCAGTGGAAATGCACGATCGTCCGGCCCCCTCGTGCCAGCGTCACCCTGAAGGTGGCCCGTCCAGGTGCAGTACGAACCGTACGCGACGGTGGACACCCTCTTCTTGCTGGGTCCGGATGTGGTCCAATAGAAGTTCCGGTATTCGGCGTCCAGGCCACCTCCTCCAAGGGCCAAAGGATTTTTTCCTCCCAGTCCTCGAGGCGGTCGGCCGGGGGTAATTCGGCGAGGCGAGCTGCTGGGCGTTGGGCGGCCTCGGCGGATGTAGTCGGCGCGTCCGGATCGACCCAGCGGAGAACCCTCCCCGGCTGCGTGGAAGACGCGCCCATTTCGGTGCAGGGGCTCCGGTGACTCTGTGGTGGAGCTCACGAGGAGTACTGCCAGGGGCTGCAGACCGGGGAAGAGGATTGTGCTGACGTCGTCATCATCCAGCTCGTCGATCGCCGCCGCTACATCCGCTACCCCTTGCACCGGGTGCTCCTCTTCAGGTAATATACCCGGGAGGCCGGCCAACCACTCCTCCACGCCCTGACGACGCTCCTGCCATGGCGGTCTGCCTTGGCCTGCCATTTCTCGCCCTGTTGTCCTGGGGTTCCTTTGGGTTTTCTGCGAGATATAAACGAGGTTATATCCCAGAACCTAACCTGAACTATATACGCCCTACGGAACGGTGAGACGGTGCTCTTGAAAAGAAACTTATGTTAACAAAGAAATGACTTAAGGTCTAGGTGGCCTCGTTATCGGGCCCATGCTGTCCCTCGCGGTCGTCTACTCCAGGGTCTTCTTCGGGTTGTTGGAAAGGCTTGAGGTCAGCTATGTGGGCGGTGCGTCGTTCACGGGTTCCTTCGCGCTGAATCCGGGCTATGTTCTGTGAAAAAAAACGGATTACCTTATACGGCCCGTCGTATTTTCCCTTCGCCGCAAATTGTAGTGCCTGCTCTGCTCTGCCGATGCCCGTTGCGCGTTTTCTCTAGCCACCTGGAACAGTTGCTCCAACTGTGTCGCCCGACTGAGGGGATCGCGACCCTCTCGTCCCGTGCCCGGGGTAACCTCTTCGTAAAGCGCGCCCGGTAGCCGAGTCTCTCGCCCGTGTACGAGTAAAGCCGGGCTAAATCCTGTGGTGTCGGAGATACTGCTATTGATGGCCAGTGAGATCTCCGGGAGTAAGATGTCCCAAGTATGCTGAGGCCCGTTAATGTACTGGGCAATCATGGTCTTAATGGTCCTGTTTGCTCGCTCAGTCGGGTTTGTGTTGGGGACTGTATGGTGCCGTGTGTTCGATACGCATACCGCCTCGTTTACCAAAAGCTTTGAACGAGCGACTGGTGAACTGCGTCCCATTGTCGCATACGAAGGTCCTGGGTGTCCCGAAGTGTCCAAGAATCCGTTCTCGGAATGCCTTCTCGAGATGGGCTGTAGTGGCTTTGCGCAGCGCGACGAGCTCGACCCATTTGGAGAACAGGTCAAAGAATACTAACAACACCGTGTTCCCTTGCTTGGATCTCGGTAATGGTCCCACGAAGTCGGCGCAAAGGGTCTCAAACGGTTCCTGTACCTGTCTGGACAGCCTTCTCCCGGCTGGTTTCCGCTGTTCGGTTTTGAATCGTTGGCAAGTGGAGCATTTCTTGACGTAACGGGCGACGTCTCGGAACATCCCCGGCCAGTAATATCGCTGAGCGACCCTTGACGATGATTTCCGGATCCCTAGGTGTCCGGCCGTTGGGGCGTCATGGCATTCCCGTAGAATCCTTTTCCGTGGACTCCTTGCCCACGCACAGCTTCCACGGGATGCCGTCCTCAGCATCTGGCTTCAAGCCCAGGTGTCGGTAAAGTTCCCCGTTCTGCACAGTGTAGTCGGGATACTTCTCGAGGGCCCATCGCGCGATTCGACCCGTTGGGTTCTCAATGGTGTTAAGCCACTTGAGAGCCAGGTGGTCTGTGATAACGTCGAAGCGGTATCCTTCCAGGTAGCATCGAAGCTTCCGGATGGCCCAGATGATGGCCAGGCACTCTTTTTCGGTTGCGGAGAAGTTTTCTTCGGCCTTGATCAGGCGGCGGCTTACGTCTGCCATGACTCGTTCGCCTTCCTCGGTCTCCTGGGTGAGGACGCCTCCCAATCCGAAGTCGCTCGCGTCGGTCTGGAGAGCAAATTTTCTGCTGAAGTCGTGGCATGCTAACACCGGGGCTTCGG
The DNA here is from genome assembly GCA_018151435.1 of Zaprionus africanus. Taxonomy (NCBI): domain Eukaryota; kingdom Metazoa; phylum Arthropoda; class Insecta; order Diptera; family Drosophilidae; genus Zaprionus; species Zaprionus africanus. The sequence continues at coordinate 4,486 of JAECXB010001427.1, forward strand.
TGAGTAACGCCTTCAGCTGGTCGAATGCCCCTTGCTGCTCCTCCTTCCACTCCCAACGACGACCTTAGCGCTGGAAGAAGTGGCACTTCTTCCTTCTGAAGACCTGGCGCAAGTTGTGTACGTGCTCCTCCACCGATGTTCCGATGACTATGATGTCATCCAGGAAGGCGAAGGCGTGTGGTTCCATCTCTGGTCCTATCACGCGGTCCAGGGCGCGCTGGAACGTTGCTGGGGCGGAGTGAAGCCCGAACGGCATGACCTTCCATTGGAACAGGCCCCGGCTGGGTACCGTGAACGCGGTACATTCGCGGCTTTGCTTTGCCATTGGTATTTGCCAGTAGCCGCTTTTCAGATCCAGCGTGCTGATGTATCGCGCATTCCGGAGTCGTTCCAAGATCGAGTTAATTCTTGGGAGAGGGTAGGCATCAGGGACAGAGTGCGCGTTCAACTGCCGAAAGTCCACGCACATCTGAGTCTCGCCTGACTTTTTCCCCACTAAGACGATCGGGGCGCTGTGCGGGCTTTTGGAAGGCTCGATACACCCTTCCCTGAGCAATTCGTCAATCTGGTCGTTGATGATCTTGAGCATTGCCGGGTTCTTGGGGTAGTATCGTTGCTTTATTGGCCGGTCGTCTTTCATCACGATCACATGCTCGGTGATCGTGGAGACGCCGGACAATCCCTCGAATTTGCTGAGCTCTTCCTCCAGGAACTCGGTGACCCATGGTTCCAGTCTGGGCGCCGCGGGGTGTTCCTCGGCTAGGGTGCCCACGGTAGCGAGTCCGGTATGCGGACGGGCCGTTGCTTTTAGCGTGTGCATTTCGCTTGTTGTGCCTTCTCTCTTTCGGAACGGGTTCCTCCGCATAGCTCCCTCGTCCTTCGCTCCCAGCAGGTCCTCTAGCTGTTTCGCGTGTTCGGTCTGAGCCGCGCGATTGCCGGCTACATTGCAATGCTCGGCCGTTTTCTTGTCTTTTCTGTCACTGTCCTATGTCCTGATCCATATCCCTGTCTCTGTTCTACCTTTTCCCTTTGCTATCCTTTTCGGTTCCCCGTGCGTCCCCGTGTTTTTTTTTTCTATGCCTGATGGGCCCAGAAGGAACACGGCCTCAGTCGGCCTCGTGGTTTTTTAGGCCACCTATTACTCTCCTATCTTCGTTTTCTTTTGTCTCGGAGTCCCTGCTCGGGCGCCATCTGTAAAATAGTATCACGGGCTGAGGTGAGCTCAGTCGCGCCAAGGTTCCTTTACAGCGAAATTTGTAAATTCGCCGAGACCCGAGACGAAGAAACGGAGAGTGGCCTCCTGAGGTGGGGACCTTCTTGGATGGTGACTGAAGTGGAATTGCCACAAACGGCGTGGCCGCCTGGATGCCCTACTCGATCGTCGTGTGAGGGTGGTGCCAGTGATGGCGTGTAAAGACTACGAACGCGCAATGGTGGTGGCCACCTCCGCTTCTCGGTTGACCTCGGCGCCGGGTATCGACCAACGACTACCGAGACCACCGACTTGTGGCTGTTCCAGGGACTCCACCGTATGCGCTGGGTATTGACCTTCTGGCGCACCGGCGGAGCCCGGAACAGTTAGGCCACGCGGTCTTCCGTTCACATTCACTCACACACTCACACGCCCCTTTTTCCCGACAGTCGCGCCCTTTTATTCTCCGCTGTTCCTTTCCCATAGTAATACGCACATTTCTAGTCTGTTCTTTCACTTTTTTTATTTAATTTTGCCCTATCCTGCCCTACCTAAGCACCGTCCCACTGTTTCGCCCGGAATACCGGGCCCTGCCCCAAGTTGGCCAACAAGTGGCTCGCTCACCTTACTCCACGCGTCTCCTCCGTGCCCTTGTGTCGCCTGGCTTTTTTGTTGCGTTCTTGTTTGCTCCCTTTAGGCTCCTTGATCGTGGCGGCGCGTCGTCTGTGTCGTCTCTGCCCTCCTTTTGTTGTCCTCGTCTCGGGGCGGCACGTCACTAGGGTTGTTTTCCCGCGTTTTCTAGCCGTCCGGCGGCGCGTCACACGTGTTGTCTTATTTTTTCCCTTGTCCCGGGGCGGCGCGTTACTTTTTGTCGTTTTTGTTGTTTTTCTCGACCCGTTGTCTCGTCACACGTGTGTTTTGTTTTTCCTTCCGCACTTTTACTCGTATCCCGGCAGACTAATTAGCGTCCACGCGCCAAACTTCTCCTCAGCCTCCAGCACCGGTGTTAGATTCGGCTTGCGCCGATCACGCACTTCCCGGCAGCGCAGTCGCCGAGCCTGGGACGACCGCGTACTCCGCTGCAGTGCAAACGCATCGTAGTTTGCCTTCCCTCCTCCGTTGCCTATGAGCCTTCCGCTCGGCTCGGGGCTTGCTACGGCTGAGGCGCTCTCTTGGCGTCGTTGCTCTCAGGCTGCTGACGTGCATTGCTGCTAGTGTGCGTCGGCGCTCTGGCTGTCGGTGTGCGTCGGCGCTCTTACTGCTGGCGCGCGTCGGCGCTCTTTCTGTTGGCGCGAGTAACCTCCGGGGGAGCTTCGCGGGGTATTCAAATGCAGGAAAGAGAGGAGCTGATCCAGAAAGTAGCCACAGTGACCTCCGGAGAGCTTCGTGGGATATTCAGATGCAGAGAAGAGAGGAGCCGATCTTGAAAGTTGCTACGGCTGTCAGGGAATTCGATCGGATTGAATATTGGATACGTCTACAAGTGTTTGCTGCTAGATCTCGACTGCAAGTCGTCTTTATTTTTGGTCTTAAATAAGCTAACAGAGAATATGTATATGTGTATTACAATGTTGGAGTTCTTAGAAATAAAGTATCTGACGCAGCAGAAAGTATGTTAACAAGTATGTATATTGGATTGTATGCACTGCGTTCTCTGTGCGAAGGGAATGCGGTGTCAGCTTTTTGGCGGATGTCGGCGGCTGACTCGTCGTTGATGTTTATGTTGCGACTTTGTATCGCAACGCTTCAGGAATTCTGATTTCGAGGGTTGTAGTTTAAAGTTTGCCGCTCTAAGTTTTTCGAATACCATTTTTATGTCCAATAGGTGTTTTTGTAAGGAAGGCGAGAAAATTATAATATCGTCGAGATAGACTAAGCAAATGGTGCCGTTAAGGTCGCCGAGGACGCTGTCCATAACCCGTTGAAAGGTAGCCGGTGCAGTTTTTTAAGCCGAAGGGCATCCGTATGAATTCATAATGGCCCCCTTCGACTGTAAAAGCTGTTTTGGCGATATCTTTTGGTTCCATCTCAATTTGATGGAAACCGCTAGTTAGGTCGAGCGTTGAAAAATATTTTGCTTTGACTATGCTATCTAATATGTCGTTTATGTTTGGGATTGGGTATCTGTCCGAAATGGTTTTGTCGTTGAGTTTACGGTAGTCTATTACAAGTCGCCATTTCCTGTTCCCTGTACCGTCTAGTTTTTTTGGGACCACCCATACCGGGGCGCTCCAAGGGGAGTGGCTAGATCTAATAATTTGTTGATCTAACATGGAATCGATTTGTTTTTTGACTTCTGTTTTATGGATAAAAGGGTATCTGTAGGATTTTGCGTGGATAGGAGTGTTGTCTATGGTGGGGATGGAGTGTGTGATTTTGTTGGTGAAAGTTAATGGTGTTTCTGGGTTGTAGAATATGTCGCGAAATTGTTTACATAGGGTTATTAAAGCTGCTTTTTCTTCTGGATTGAGATGTTTTGTTAGTATTTGTAATGGGGCTTGGGGGTTATCCTTATTAAGAGGTGTAGCTGATATATTAAAGAACTCGATATGATCGTTTTTGTTGTAAGGGATGGTTTCTAGGGGGTATTCTAGGTATAATAGTTTATCTGAGTTGGATTTGTTAGAGATTTCGACATTGGCAATATTATTGTTTGCTTTATATAGTCCTTCTGACAAGGATAACTCATTATTTAACTGTGTAGCACAACATTAGAATTCGCCATGATTAGTCTTTACCGGTAGTGGTAAGATAACTTTACTGTAGGCGGGGATGTTAAAAATTTTTGAAGCCTGGTTAGTGTACAAGAATATTGGGAGTGTAGACTTTGAAGTTACTAGTCGTAAGTTTACTAGGTCTATTTTTGCTTCTAGGTGTGATAATAGGTCCATTCCTATGAGGCCGTTAAAATAAGAGTGAAATTTGAATTTAAGTAGGGTAATTTGACCTTTGGTTTTGAACTCGGGTGGCATTGGGAATATTGCCTTTTCCTCAATTTTGAAACTATTTAATGCTGTTGTAATTGAAGTGGATGTTGGTAGAGTTGTGCACTCTAGTTGGTTTGCAGATTCTGGGTCAATGAAGGAGTTTTTGGATCCTGTATCGATAGGAAATGACAAGGGGAATTTTTGTTGTAGGTTTAGAGTTATGTATGGGAGGGATGTTGCATGTGTGGTGGGATTTATGTATCCTGTCGGGTTCCTGAGGCGGGTGTCTGAAAATTTAGGTCGGTAGGGCAGTGTTGGGTGAGTTTTTCTTCTTCTATGTTGTGTAGCCCATAATTTGGTGTTTTATTGTCTTTAAACGGGTTACTATTCCTGTTGCCATTGTTTGATTGACGATATTGGGAGTTGGGGTTTGAATAGTGGTATGAGTGGTTTTGGGAGTAAGATGAGTTACGGTTGTTGCGGTTGTTGTTGTCTCTGTGATTGTTGTTGTTATTGTTATTGTAATTGTTAGTTCGTCGTTCGGTATTGTTTGGTGTTGGAGGGTATGGGTTTCTGTTCTGGTAACGAGCTCTTTCTCTTTGACATAGCTCATAAGCTGTTTCGATAGTCTTGGGGTCTTTCAATCTGATGACTGATTTAAGTGGTTCTCTAATTCTTGAAATGAAGGCATTTAGACAGACTTCGTCATATAGTGTTTTCTTGGCTTCGATGATTGTGGCCGACTGTCCACTATTGGAAGTAGTGGAAATAAGTTGGCTCCTAATCCTCGATAAGCCGAAGAACAATTGCCCTAGGGTTAGGTTATCCGGGAGAGATTGGAGCTCGCCTAGGAGGGTAGCTTCGCTTTTCTTGCTAGAATATAAACGTAGTAGGTTGCTTTTGATATCGTCCCATATAAGTTTGGTGTTAGCTAGATTTAGAGCTTCATCTGCTCTTCCAACTATTTTATTCCTAATTGCCCTAAGTGTTAGAAGTCCGTACGGTGTTTGGTCGGTACCCCTAATGAGCATGATTATTTCCTCAACGCTAGTTATATATTTGTCGAGTTGGCCTGGAGTACCATCGAAAGTCGGAAGTTCTTTAACGAAGGCTAAAATATCGGTGGCACTAAGTGCCGTAGCAATACTGCTAAAGCCACTGACAGTAGGTGTTAAGGGGGCGGAATTACCTACGGAGGCGTTGCCTGAATCCATATTTATAGGTTGAAGGGGCGGTGAGAGGGTATTTTCTCTAATTACGGGGGGGGTGTTTGTCTTAGTAACTGAACGTGTGACTCTTTTTGGAAGTGTGTGTGATCCTAATACGGAACGAGTTGTTTGTTTTATAGTCTGTGTTAATTTCTTTGACATTTAAGAGAGAAAGGGAATATACAATTTATAATGTACTTAGTGATTCTTAATTATTTGTTTATTGTTGAATGGTGTGTGTTTGTTGTGCGTTAATTTCTGTAATATAGTGGTATTAGTGTATGTATGTTTTATTGAATACTTCATTTGTGTTGAAAGAGTGAGAATATGGGTGCATGTTTCAAAGATTTTTCTTTTTATTAAGGTGTGCAGTTTATATGTGATTTTGAGGTTCTGTACCCAGCCTTAGGAATCATACACTTCACTGTTCATATAAAATTGTATTTGGAATGTTGTATGCGTGTATGTATTTGTTTTAGTCGTTTGCATATATATATGTGCACATGAGAGTACTGATGTGGTACTTGGCCTTACTAAGCTTCGGCGGTGATTATCAGCGATTGATTTCACACAAGTACATTACACGTCACTCTTACACATTTGTATATATGGTTTTGTTATGTATATTTTCGTTGTATATATGTATTTTGTGGTGTAGTACCGGGGCTTTAATATTTCGGCAGTGGTTTATCAGCGATTGATGCCACGCAGGTACACTACATTTTTTTTTTTTTTTTTTATTGCATTTGAAATATTTATGTGTGTGTAAATTGTTTTAATTGTTTTGCATATATATGTACACATGAAAGTAGTGATGTGGTACTTGGCCTTACTAAGCTTCGGCAGTGATTATCAGCGATTGATTTCACACAAGTACATTACACGTCACTCTTACACATTTGTATATATGGTTTTGTTATGTATATTTTCGTTGTATATATGTATTTTGTGGTGTGGTACCGGGCCTTTAATATTTCGGCAGTGGTTTATCAACGATTGATGCCACGCAGGTACACTACATTTTCTCTTTTTTTTTTTTTGCATTTGAAATATTTGTGTGTAAATTGTTTTAATTGTTTGCGTAATGATATGGTACTTGGCCTTAATAACTTCGGCAGTGACTATCAGCGATTGATTTCACACAAGTACAACACATCATGTTTCGCGATTACGGCATTTTTAAGTTTTAGTTAAAACAAAAATCTTTTATATGAGTGTTTTGTATGTTAATTAAGGCGGTTTATGTATTGTAGTAGGACTTTCGTTGTAATCACTTTTAGACATTACTGCACTTCATTCTCACTCTTTTTCCACAACTACTTACAATAGAACTAATAAGAGTTTTAATAGAATATTTTCCATTCCAGTTTCCGGCTGCGCCAGTTACCTCCGGGGGGAGCTTCGCGGGGTATTCAAATGCAGGAAAGAGAGGAGCTGATCCAGAAAGTAGCCACAGTGACCTCCGGAGAGCTTCGTGGGATATTCAGATGCAGAGAAGAGAGGAGCCGATCTTGAAAGTTGCTACGGCTGTCAGGGAATTCGATCGGATTGAATATTGGATACGTCTACAAGTGTTTGCTGCTAGATCTCGACTGCAAGTCGTCTTTATTTTTGGTCTTAAATAAGCTAACAGAGAATATGTATATGTGTATTACAATGTTGGAGTTCTTAGAAATCAAGTATCTGACGCAGCAGAAAGTATGTTAACAAGTATGTATATGGGATTGTATGCACTGCGTTGTCTGTGCGAAGGGAATGCGGTGTCAGCTTTTTGGCGGATGTCGGCGGCTGACTCGTCGTTGATGTTTATGTTGCGACTTTGTATCGCAACGCTTCCCGGTTCGATGTCTTCACTTGTGTAGGCGTGGTGGTTTGGAGGGAGGGGTGGTGTATTGTACCGATGGGTCGGTAACTCCTCCCCCCAGTTTGGAGCGACGGCCATAACGGAGGAATTGGTGGAGCGACGATTGGAAGAATGTGGTCGGGCCCGGTATGGAAGATGTGGGTGTCTCTACGAAGTGTCCAGGTGAGTATTACGGCGACTAGGGATACGGTGAAGAGAATGTATAAGGTTGTCGAGTGTCGAAAGTTTCCTGCCGTGACGACCCGTAGGTTGTTGGATGTTGTGAGTGTATCCAGGTGGAGTCTTTCCAAGGTGAGTATGTTAATAGTGGCATTTTTTATTAATTTCCGTATTGGTGGTAGGAAGAAGTCGGGGTGCTCTTCTGTTGATACCGCCGTGTTGTCGTAGTTTATTTCGTTCCGAAGGTACCACGGCGCTCCAGTGATAGTTCTCAGAATTCTTGACTGTGCTCGCTGAATAATGTCTATGTTACTTCTGGATGCGTTGCCCCACAGCTCGGAGCCATAAGTCCAGATAGGTTTTAAGACGGAGTTGTATAGAAGAGCTTTGAACTCCAGACTAAGTGGAGAGCGAGCATTTATGAGCCAGTGGAGGTTCCTTGCTTTAAGTTTAAGATGTATCGATTTGGCTTCTATATGTTTGCGCCAAGTGAGCCGCCTGTCCAGATGAACACCCAGATATGTTACCTCGTCGACTTGTGGAATGCATATGTTATTCAAGACCAGTGGTGGGCATGTTTGTTTGTTTAAGGTAAAGGTAACCTGCTTGCATTTTTGAACATTTATTGAAATTCTCCAGTCGGCAAGCCATCGTTCTACAGATGTTAAGTGTCGGGATAGGAGTGCCGTGGCTTTTGTTGGGCATTTGGAGCGACTGAGTATCGCGGTATCATCAGCGAACGTGGAGGTTGTTAGGTTGTAGTCTGTGGGGAAATCCGCCGTATACAGGGTGTATAAGATTGGACCCAGTACACTGCCTTGCGGCACTCCAGCTTCGATTGCGCAATCGCGTGAGGTGCTTGTATCGCATCCTATTGCAAACACTCTGTTATATAGGTATGACTTCAGTAGCATATGTGTGTTTTGGGGCAACAGCTTGATTATTTTAAACAAAAGTCCATCGAGCCACACTCTGTCAAATGCCTGCGCGACGGCTAGGAAAATGGCTGTGCAGTATTCTCGATGTTCAAAAGCAGTACGAATTTCTGACGTGATTCGATTGACCTGTTCGATGGTTCCATGTTTTTCTCTGAAGCCAAATTGATGTGTTGGAAGTGTGTTGTTTATTCTAAGATGAGGGCTAATCCGAAGGAGTAGCATTTTTTCAAACAGCTTTGAGAGACATGTTAGTAAGCTTATCGGTCTATATGATGATGGCTGCGTTTTATCTTTTCCTGGCTTTGGAATCATTACTATGGTCGACTTTTTCCATTTTTGAGGGAAGTATCCAAGCTTGGCGATGGCATTGAACAACAAGCAGATGTGAAGAATAGCACGCTTTGGGAGTTCAATGAGCATTCTTGGAGTTATTAGGTCGTAGCCAGGCGATTTTCTTGGGTTCAGTTGCTCTTTGATAACCTTTGCTAATTCACATGGTCGGAATTCAATGGGTTCTTGAGGATCTAGATTGGCTGCTATTAAAGGAGGGAGAATAAATGTGTTGGTAGAGGGATTTGGTCGGAATACATTTTGTAAATGGTCAGCAAAAGCACTGGCTCTTTCCTCATCACTTCGAAACCAGGTGCCAGAGGAACTTCGTAGTGGCATAATTGGCGCTATTGGAGTCTTTAGGTCTCTGTGAGCTCTCCACAGAGGGTACTTAGTGCTGGTGGGAGAGAGTTGCTCGATATATGAACGTTGGCTGTTTTTTTCCTCTTGTTTAAGAGCATTGGTAAGCCTGCGTGTGGCTATTTTAAGCATGTGCTTTGTAATTGGTGATCTTAGACTGCCAATCCCTTCGTAGGCGTCGTTTATCTAATACCAGCCGCTCGATTTCTTGATTAGTTTTGATGTAGTTTGGTTTTGCATACGTCTCTGGCGGGGTTGAAGCCTTTGCAGCCGAAACTAAAATATTTCCAAGAGTTTCCGTTGACTTGTCTATATCCTCCTTTGTAGATAATGCCGTCGTTAGTTCTATGTGTGAACAGACATACTTTTGATACCTTGGCCAGTTTGTTCTAGAATTTGTGAGTCTATACGGTGGGTCGACGATGTGGGGGCGAGTTAGCATATTTAGAAAAACAGGTGAGTGATCTGATGATAAATCTGCTAGTGCTTCGGCGGTGACCATGTTGCGGGGGACATGTTTAGTAATTGCAAAATCGATCAGGTCTGGGATTTTTCTTGGGTCTGCTGGCCAGTAAGTAGGCTTACCCGGGGTACATAGTCTAGCTTGTTTTCTGGCTTCGTAAGCGCATTGTACAATTGCTTACCCTTTGGCGTCACAAGTCGAGATCCCCAACGCCATTTGCGTTCCACAGAGATATCCGTAGGGAAGCCATTATGGGGATTTTGAAGATACAAGAAGTTGAATCAGGATATTTTGGTTTTTCATGAGCTCTTGCAAAGTATTTTGCATGAACATCATAAAGTCTTTCATGCTTTGCTGTAGGGATAGCATCATAGCTTCGATGCCACTTTGTTGTGTTTGTTGGATGTTTGTCGGTGTATGTTCGGAATGACTTATCGTCCTTGTTTTTGGGGCAGTTAGTGGTAGTATGAGGTTCGCTACAGACAACACATACGGACTTAAGGGTGCAGTATGCCTTGGTGTGGCCGTATTCTTGGCAATTAGTACATTGAACTGGATTGATACGTTTGTGCGGCTCCTCCACGGTGATCCTCCGATGTAGCAAGTACTGTAAATTGTATATTGGGTGCACTTCGTTTTTCTTTAGTGCCTGGAGCTCTGGTTCGAGTTCTATTTTGAATAGTGGCTGCGGAACTTTGTCTTTGTTAAGAATATTAATAGCTGTTTTTGCAGAAAAGTTTTTAACCTTCAGAGCCTCAATTATCTCAGCTGGTGTCACTGTTGCTTCAATGCCCTTAAGTACTACCTGTAGCCCTTTGCAACTTTTTAATTGGTATGTGTAGTAGTTTTTACCAGCATCATTTAGGTATTTAGTCATTATACGGTGGTCTGCTTCTGTTTGGATCTGTAGTTTTATTTCATGAATATTTCCTTTTTAAGTGGGATAATGTGGAATTTGCTGTCACCAATCAAAGCAACGAGTTTATTTACAAGTGCATTTGTACTTTGTTCTCGTATGAAAATTGGTGGAGGCCTGGTTTTTTTTGGTTCCCCTACCGTTTTTTCGTTGGGTTGCTCGGTCGCAGAATCAGGCAAGATAGCATATCGGTTTGAATTATTTACTGCAGAGTTTTCATTGCCGTTGTTGGTTCGATTGACTTTGGGTTGATTACCCGCCTTGTTGTTTTGAGGGCTGAGTTTTCTCTTGATTTGGATGTAGCGATCCATGCCAGTCTGCACAGTCGAAATCGACTTCTGCTTTTGTTTTGATTCTTCTTTGCGTGCATTATTGTTGTTGCAGACGGTCAGTGCTGCTGAATTATTTACAGCTGGCACAGCGATAATTAGTTGGGCCGCTGACGAAGTTGTTGTTGTGGTAGCAGTGACAGTTGCCAGTGAGGTCACTGCACTCGTTATTGCAGTGCACTCGCCGACGTTCGATTCGCGATAATGATGAAGACTTTACAACATTCCAAAACGCCTACGTCAATATAATTTGCCCAAATAATATTACAAAAGTAATGAGATCTACTTCAAAACTTTCAAATATTCACACATATGCTCAATTTAAAGAAATTATACTTCAAAAACACAAAGAACTTTTACATCCCGGTATTAAAAAAACCATTTCCCTGTTCAAGGAAAACTTCTATTACCCCGATTATCAAAAATTAATTCAAAACATCATAAACGAATGTGATGTTTGTAATGTTGCAAAAACTGAGCACAGAGACACAAAATTAAAATTCGAAACAACTCCTGAAGTCTTCAATCCAAGAGACAAATATGTGATGGACTTTTATATGGTCAACAATAAACAATTTTTATCTTGTATTGATACTTATTCAAAGTTCGCCTCTTTAATTAAAATACAATCCAGAGATTGGCTCGAAGCTAAATGAGCAATACTCTCAGTTTTTACCAATATGGGTAAACCTATAGAAATCAAAGCAGATAAAGATTCAGCATTTATGTGCGCAGCTTTACAACTTTGGTTACAATACTTTATATTTATAATTATAAAAATAAGCACAATACGACTGGAAGAACCCCAGCCGATATTTTCATTTATGCAGGAACAGATAAATTAAACGAAACACGTGAAGATTACGAAATAGGTACTAGATATAGGCAAGCACCATTAGTTAAATCTAAAACAACAAATTCATTTAAGAAAACAGGAGAGATCACTCAAGTAGATGAGAAACATTATGAAGAGAAAAACAGAGGTAGAAATATAACCCACTATAAATCAAAATATAAAAAGAACCAGTCAAACGCTACAGTCAGGTGCTGACTGTAGAAGGCCATGGATTATCATGGTATACCGTGTATAATTTATTTTCCCTTATTTATAATAACAATTTTGGTTTGTTTGAATTATTATTAAGCATTTAAAATATTATTTAATTCGAACGACACGCACAAATTCAATTGACAGACAGAAGAAAAAGAACGCATAAGCAATGTAAAAGCGAATAGACAAGAATTATAAGCATTAGGCGAGAGGGCAATAAGTTGGGGTATGCACTTTTCGGTAATGCCAAAAAGAAGTAGCGGCAGCGGAAGTTGTACAATAGCTTAGCGGAGTGTGTGCTGGATTCGAAGACCAATGCTGTTGACTGACAACAGTGTCCGCGTTCGATTGCTGCCGCGATCAATGAGTGGACATGGTTTCCTTTTTCTTTCTTTTTAAATAATTTAAAAGCTAAACAAACAATAATTTTTAAATTTGTTGGTAATCAATATATTTAATTAGAACACTTTTATAAACTATGTCGAATGTTGCACAAATCTGACAGTTACGTATGTATGTGTGCCGAATACGGCAATTGATGCGTGTTAGAGCGGGACGCCGAGACATAAATGTGCAAATGCAGACATGCATGTGCCGGCATCCCGCTCTAACATTCGTTTACATTGATTGCCTTGCACAAAAATATGAAATTTATTTTGGGAAAATAATTTTATTGATATGTAATTAAATAATTTAGGATTTAGGTAGCGGGTGTAGTTTTACTTTTAGTTTATAAGAATAAAAAAAAAACAAAAAAAGTAATTAAAATAAAAATTGCACCAGCCGCGCATAAGACTCGAACTCACGCACGCACACACGAGAATTCCCCAAAAATTGCCATCTGCCACTCTAACCACTAAACCACTGCCTCATTTGTTGTTCGATCGGCAAGGTTGCATTCTGAACTAATTCTGTTACCATTATATGCAAATGAAAAGTTTTGTAAAATGCTGTGTGTCCGACGATTCGAACTTCGGTATGATGCGTAAATTAGGTCTTAATATGCGCATAAGTATACGTTCAAATTGAGTTTAATTCGGATCATATCTCACTTATTTTTAGTCCAATTTAAATGAAATTTTCAGAAAACACCCGTGAAAAGGTATTTGTCATGTGAGATGTATAACTTTGGTTGTAGGGTGTATATTGTGTATATTAAATAGTTATTACTGATTTACAGAGGCGGGAAGGGGCGTGGCCAAATTTCAAAAAAACTTTGAAACACTGCAACATACACGGATGTTGTCACAAAATTTGAAGACTCTAGCTCTTATAGTTTCTGAGATCCAGGTGTTCATACAGACGGACAGACGGACAGACAGACAGACGGACAGACGGACAGACAGACATGGCTCAATCGACTCGGCTGTTGATACTGATTCAGAATATATATAGTTTATGGGGTCGGAGATGCCTCCTTCTGCCTGTTACGCACATTTGCGTTCCGACAAACACAGTAGACCATGAATTTTTTTAAAATCCATGGCCCAAAAAGAAAATTAATAATACAAAATACGATAATTCCGGCACAACTCCAAGTGACCATAGCAATCCGACATAATCCCGCAGTTTTGATGAATTATTACTTAACAAATATAAGCTCTGAAAAATTATAAATAGTAAAACTTCAACTTGGTTAAAAACTGACACGAATGAAATTCTTTTAATTTCCCATATCCCAAAAGATATTATAAAACCGCAATTTTTACAATAATACCGTACCCCGATAACAATAAAAATATATTGATTGAAAATATAAACGACAAATATTTGTTAAGACAATAAAACTTTCCTAGCATCTTCAAAAAAATTATTATCTAACAAATGCGTAGCAGGTATCCTAAACCAAGCAAATACAGAATGTAGATACACAAAAACCCATAAAAATACAGAAATAAGTTATGTCGAACCTAACATTATATTAACATGGAAATTACCAATTTGCTCTATTCAAATAGATATGTAATAATAACGTAAATAATAACGTAACAAAACTAGAAACATTAGCATGTATTGAAGCAAAAGAAATTTTTGAAATAAAAACAAGATACTTTTCAAAATGTATTAATAACGTCAGTAATTGTATTAATTTTAAATAAAATATTATATTTTATCTACAAATATAAGAGCTAGAGTCTTCAAATTTTATCACAACATCCGTGTATATTGCAGTGTCTGAGAGAGTTTATGCGCGACTGAATAGAAGCACATATCTTATTTTTGCTATCTATTGTTGCACCACCAACCATCGAGATAGCTTATGATGTTGGCTCCTGCTTGAGCCGTAACATCTGGGCCATGCGCTCAGACATCAAATTGATTTGGGAGCCACTATCAAGTAAGGCCCGTGCAGGATGCAACTGACCAAATCTGTCTTTTACATGAACGACAGCTTTGGCGACAACAATTTGTTTATTGTTTGCTAAATGCCCTGAATACGAATCAGATTTAATCGCTTGAACAGTGGATACCTACCTTGAGCAGGAGTAGTATACCTGTAAGCAACGAATGGTGAGGCTTCGAACAAATTTGACATTTTGATGCCTTACATTTTGACTCCATATGACCCACAATCAAACAATTTTGGCACAACTTTTGTGTTTTGTCGAATTCAAAACGTTGCATAACTGATATAGCAGCAAACGATGGACACGAATAAATATTGTGCGTTTCTGACTTACAGAAGACGCACACAGTCGATGATGCACGCCCTCCATCAGCACAAGCAAAGGACGATTTAAACTGATGGGGCTTCTTAGCGTCAACTCGCGACTTTGTTTTGTCCACGCACTCGAAGTGGTATGTATATCAAACAAACGAAAGAAGAAAAAAGAAGAAACGAGAATTAAACCAAACGTTTCCTGTGCTACGTTTGTAGACAGCAATAGAATATGCGGGGTGACGGAATGCAAGCAGCGTCAAATGCAAGCAAAGTCGAAATAACGAAAATATGTAAGCCCAGAGGAAGGTTCGAGGTGAACGAACGGAATGAGAAATGTATGTGTGTATATGCAAACGCTAATATATACTTATGTAGTTATGTATGTATTCACAGATGTTCCTAGCTAGCGGTCAATATGTAAATATATATATGTGCTAACCGAAGATCGGAAAGAAATGAAATATTTCTTTCTGATGCCGACACAACGAGAGAATCTGATTTTCCGCAATGTAACAGAATCGAAGCACATAACCCATTATGCAAATCAATTTTGGAAAGTTGGAGTGACGATTGATTAGCTCAACAAAACAATTTAGCTCAACTTCTGCCAAAGTACATACAACAGCACTTTTTTTGTCTTCGGAGGATTTGACTTCCGACGCTATTTCAACCAGGTAAAGCTGAGGCCATTGGTCTTCCTCCAGTTTCAAAAACTTGGCCCTTCGAACCATAACGAGCTAACAATCTCGTCTATGTCGGTTCCTCTCGATACTAAATCCGCCGGATTAGCATCTGTTGGAACGTGACGCCACACAATACCTTTCGACAATTCCTGAATTTCTGCAATTCTATTTGATACAAATGTGCCCAATGTGCCCGAATCACATTGTAACCAACACAGCACTATCTGTGAATCCGACCAGAAATTTAAACTTTCTATATTAAATTTTGATAAGGTTGTCGCAATTTGATGCCAGAGCTTGGCAAGCAAGAGCGCTGCACATAGCTCTAGTCGGGGTATTGTTTTCACGTTTAGTGGAGCAATGTAATGCCAACGTCTCGGTTGTTGGAAGTTCGAACGTATATGCAACAACCACATGCATGACTGGATGATTCGGCAAGGCCATGTATGTGAACCCTTTGATACGTATTTAGACATACGTACCGGGGAATGCGACTTTTATGTAAATCGCGCAAGGTCATGGTAAATTTATTCCATGTAGTGTGAAGACTCGTAGAAATGGCTTCATCCCGGTCTATTTTCAGTCTCCACAACTCCAGCAACAACATTTTGGCCTTGGTAACAATAGGACATAGCATAGGGCAAGGGACAATTCAGTCCTTAGGTACTATAGATTTGGAAATGTGTGTTGCAAATGCAGAAATACCATACGAATTCCTTATCGTACCTGACAATTTTCCTACACCAAAGGATGGTACAATTGGTTTGGACTTCATAAGGAAATACAATTGTATTTTAGAATTCCACGACCAAGAAAATTGGTTAACTCTAAGGCCTAATAATTTCAGGAATATCAACATTCCTATAATACACTCAATTGATAATGAAATAGTTTTGCCAGCTAGATCCGAAGTGATTCGAAAGATTCACCTTAGGTTTACTGTAACCGATGTTCTAGTCCCCAAACAGGAGTTGCAACCTGGTATAATAGTAGCAAGTGCACTAGTAAACACTCAGAACGTGTTGATTCGCATTATAAACACAACAGAAAAAGACACTATTGTAAACAGCGCAAATATAACAAGAACAACAGTCGAGCGGCACGCAAAATTGGGATACCCTTCGACCTTTTTGAAACGTATAGAGTCAATAATTGTCCAATACTTCTACTTAATAGAAATATCGTACGTAAGCATTTATTATACCCTTCGTGGGATACCCCACTTAGTATATATAATTAAGTATTTGGTTAAAAAAAAAAACGCAGGCTAAGGCGAAGTGTTCATCAAAATAAACAAATGACGCACTAAACTCGGGGGCGATAGTTGAAGGCCGTGGATTATCATGGTATACCGCGTGTATAATTTATTTTCCCTTATTTATAATAACAATTTTGGTTTCTTTGATTGAATTATTAAGCATTTCAAATATTATTTAATTCGAACGACACGCACAAATTCAATTGACAGACAGAAGAAGAACAACGCATAAACAATGTAAAAGCGAATAGACAAGAATTATGAGCATTAGGTGAGAGGGCAATAAGTTGGGGTATGCACTTTTCGGTAATGCCAAAAAGAAGTAGCGGCAGCGGAAGTTGTACAATAGCTTAGCGGAGTGTGTGCTGGATTCGAAGACCAATGATGTTGACTGACGACAGTGTTCGCGTTCGATTGCTGCCGCGATCAATGAGTGGACATGGTTTTCCTTTTTTTCTTTTCTACTAAATAATTTAACAGCTAAACAAGCAATAATTTTTAAATTTGTTGGTATTCAATATATTTAATTAGAACACTTTTATTAACTTTGTCGAATGTTGCACAAATCCTGACAGTTACGTATGTATGTGTGCCGAATACGGCAATTGATGCGTGTTAGAGCGGGATGCCGAGACATAAATGTGCAAATACAGGCATGCATGTACCGGCATCCCGCTCTAACATTCGTTTACATTGATTGCGTTGCATAAAACCATGAAATTTGTTTTGGGAAAATAATTTTATTGATATGTAATTAAATAATTTAGGATTTAGAGGTAGCGGGTGTAGTTTTACCTTTAGTTTATAAGAATAAAAAAACCAAAAAAAAAAAAAGTAATTAAAATAAAAATTGCACCAGCCGCGCATAGGACTCGAACTCACGCACGCACACACGAATTCCCCAAAAAATTGCCATCTGCCACTCTAACCACTAAACCACTGCCTCATTTGTTGTTCGATCGGCAAAGTTGCATTCTGAGCTAATTCTGTTACCATTATATGCAAATGAAAAGTTTTGTAAAATGCTGTAAGTCCGACGATTCCAACTTCGGTATGATGCGTAAATTAGGTCTTAATATGCGGATAAGTATACGTTCAAATTGAGTTTAATTCGGATCATATCTCACTTATTTTTAGTCTGATTTGAATGAAATTTTCAGAAAACACCCGTGAAAAGGTATTTGTCATGTGAGATGTATAACTTTGGTTGTAGGGTGTATATTGTGTATATTAAATAGTTATTACTGATTTACAGAGGCGGGAAGAGGCGTGGCCAAATTTCAAAAAAACTTTGAAACACTGCAACATACACGGATGTTGTCACAAAATTTGAAGACTCTAGCTCTTATAGTTTCTGAGATCCAGATGTTCATACAGACGGACAGACAGACAGACGGACAGACGGACAGACATGGCTCAATCGACTCGGCTGTTGATACTGATTCAGAATATATATAGTTTATGGGGTCGGAGATGCCTCCTTCTGCCTGTTACGCACATTTGCGTTCCGACAAACACAGTAGACCATGAATTTTTTAATATCCATGGCCTAAAAAATATATTTATATTGAAAGAATTATTTTTTATGGACCTGGAAACCTTAAGAAGTTCCTACAGAGCTTTACATCTTTGTTTACTTAAGCTTATTATTGTTTGACGATTGCCGTCTCGAGAGAACTTTTATGTTGAGGCTTTTGAAAAGTGAAGCTTTTCAGAAGATAGGTTTAAGTAATGAACTGTGAGGCTTTTGAAGAGTGAAGCGTTTCAAAAGATCGGTTTAAGTAATTCATGTGGAGAATGAATATGTCACTCCCCCACCTTTTAGATTTTAGTTTGTCCTCAAGTCTTTACTTCTGGATATAACTGTGGAATTGGGTTTTCAGTTTTCACTTCTTCAGAATTATTTTCTTTAACGGTTACAAAAACCTCTGGC
>JAECXB010001430.1:0-10179 GCA_018151435.1 Zaprionus africanus
ATACATCTGTGTATGAATACGTGTAAGGCCCTACGCGCTCGTATTCTCTTTCCTTTTCTTTCCTAGTTGAGCATTGCAATCACGTTACAGCTTGCTGGTCTGTTTACAAAATTATAGAGCACAAGGTTTTTGTTTAACAACGTCTGTGTTTGTTGTCTGATCGGATTGAAATTTTGACGTTATGTTGGTATCATAATTTGCTAATTAAGGTCTTACTCAGAATATTGTATCTTTTAAATGTCGCACACAAATCAGCTTAAAAGATGAAATTATTGATTTTCGGGGGTGGTGGGCTTGGCAAACAACATTTGAAATAAACTTCATTTGCGCCTGATAAACAGAAACTGTCATCTCAAATATGGTACCTCAAGCTTTTATAATAGCTGAGATCTGTGTGTTGATCTGGTCATCCGGACAGACATGGCTTAATCGACTCGGCTAATGATCCTTAGCAGGAATATTTACTTTGTGGGGACTCCCATGCCTCCTTGTGCCTGTTACATACGTTTGTACAAAGTTAGTATACCCTTTTAGACTATTTTCAATGGTCGAAGGGTATTAAAAACTTGAAGCTTCCGAAACATAGTTCTTTAAACTAAATTTATCGTAAATTTTCAGGCCTACTTGCAAAAAAATATTTTAAAAAATCGTGGATGAGGGCACATATATTTACTTAACTTTATTATTAAACATTTTGCGGAAATAAATTTTGTAACGTGTTCAAACGACACGCGCAAATCGAATTGAAGTTTAGGAGATGAACGCATAATCAATGCAAAAGCAAATAGAAAGGTGTCGTTCCTTACATTTATAGCTAGCTTCAAACAGTAGTGGCGGCCGCGAGAGTTGTATACTGTCGCTTAGTGAATTATGTCTCGGACTCTTAGCCCAATGGTCTTGAAATAAATTTATTTCTTTTAAAATGAGTCAGATTCAACTAACAAGGTCATAACACAGAAAATAAATTTAGTTTAAGAATGCACCCGTCGTGCATGGGAGTTAAAGATTTGCACGTACACACACAGTCTTTTAGGATTGCCCTTCGTCACTTCTAACCTCTCACCCACTGCATCATTTCTCTTTCGGCTACATAAAATTCTAAACAAATTTCGTTACCATAATATGCAAATAAAAGGTTAAATTAAATGCTCTGTGTCTGACGCTAGATTTGAACTTAAGTATGCTTGCATAGAAAAAGGGCTGCTTAATTATGTACGTTAAAAATGAGTTTAACTATAATACAAAAAAATCTCACTTATTTATTTTCCTATTTAAATGAAATTTTCAGAAAACGCCCTAGAAAGGTATTTGTCGTGTGCCGTATGTATTTACAGAGGCAAGCCACATTTTAAAAATCTTTGATACACCTATACACCTGTATATTGTCAAAAATTGAATGACCCTAGCTCTTATAGTTTCTGTCATCTAAGTGTTCATACAGACGGACAGAAAGAAATAAAAATTAGGCACAATCGTCGTGGCTGTTGTTGCTGATTCAGAGTATAAAAAGTTTATGGTCGCTTATGTCTCCTTCTACCTATTACACAGGTTTTGGATACGACAATCATTTTAGACCATGCATTTCATTAAAATCCGTTTCCTTTTTTTTGTCTAACTTTTTCTGCGCTTGCTTACCTAAGGGTAATTTGGGTAACTATCTATGTAGATAGAAGTCGGATTAGTAAGTTAAAGATGGCCTATCGACACCTGTAGAATGACAGATAATTCAGATCAAATACATTGCATACGTTCATTAGCCGTTTCGATGTCATTTGCAATTGTATTATTTAAAGTGATCGGATTCGAAATGAGAAACAACCGTTTTTAATTGTTAAAAATTGAATCAAGCAACAAAATATTTTTTTTTGCAGGTATGCGATACTTTGGGAACATGTATGATTGTTATAGTTTCGGTTGATGTACGTGAAACTGAAATAGATGAATTAGAGTCAACAATTGTTAATCATTTGGTACGAGCTCGTTATTGGCTGGAGTATGCTGATTGGCCAAAATCCTTTATATTACTTTATCAGTTGTCTAAGAAAATTAACTCTAAGGAACGGCTTCTTGTTTTTACTGAAACACTTGAAGTATATTTGCCACAGACAACTGTTCAACTATCACATCTTGTTCGTTTAGTTAAGCAAGTCGTTCTATCTCTCGAGCCCCTTAATGACATGGAAGTAAATGTACTGGCTCGCATGTTTCATATAATAGCTTCTACTTTCAAGTCTATTATATTGAGTGATGAGCTTAATACTTTAATGGAAGAATACTATCGAACAATGGTAAGTGATTTTTGTGACTTGCTCAATACATTTAGTGCTGAATGGGAGTTTATTCCAAAATCACAATGTCGAGCAGAATCTGAGTCTTGTCTTAATATAGATAATTTCCGAAACCGTCTGGAACAAATGTCTACTTTAAAACCCCAGGGGCTAGAGCACATAAACAATTGGTTACATGCACATTGGAAGCTGAGTACATCTCTGTTTTACATGGGAATGGGTACAGCTAGACGTCTGCATCCTGAGGAAGGACCACTAAATTTTGAAAGATCGACTTTCACCATGCGTTTGGAAAGCTTCGATCTAGATCTTGAACAATCTTTATTGATAGAATCTGCGGACTATATGCACACGCTTGTGTTTACTAATACGCTTTTACAAGAATTAAGACACCAATTAAATAATGATGAAGTTCTTATTTCAGTGCGCAGTCATAAGCAAAGTCAGTACTGGTGGTATCCTGAGCAAGAATCACGTACGCAAGTCTTAGTAGTAAACATATATACATCAAATAGTATTTGGGAGAAAACAAAAGAGGTTTTTGAACCATTTCAATACATATCAAGATTAAAATCAAATTTCGCCGCTACTAAGCCAAAGCACAATGTTTCCAAAATAATCAGTAGAAGGTGTGAAAGAGGCCTTGATTTTGATGATCCTGAAGATGATGTTGAAAATTTTATCCACGATAATGTAATCAATCCAAACGAAGTTCGTATGTATCGTACTGAACTTTATGGACATTCTGTACTTGGAGTTACATTTACTCAAGCTGACATAAGCTTTCGTGTATTACTACACATGACAAATGTACCGAAGCTAAAAGATATTGATTCTGAAAATGCAGCATGTTTTGTGAAACCTGGATTTGCAGAGCCGACTGTTATTTTACTTCGGAATCGATGCGACAAAGCACGTCCAGTATATATATATCTTCGAGCGACAAACCCTTCTGAACGATGGGACCGGTTTTATAAAACTGGCGCTTATTTTACATTTTCTACAGAAATACGTAGTTGCCGAATTTGGAATTATGCACGTCCAGAGCCTAGTTGGCACACTACATCATGCTTACCAGGAATGAATAAAAGTGTGTACTTTGGCATTCACTGTCAATGCAACTACATAAGTGAATTGGATGCTGACTCAAAGCCAATTATTGCTGTCCGTATGAATTTGAAATGCCATTTAGAACGGCCTGTTGTTGGTCGTAACTATCAAATTGTATTTTGTTATGTGGCCATTCCACTGATTACCGTAATATACCTTTTTGTCAAAATGTGGAAATCATTTCATTGGGATAAACGCCTGTATGTGGAAGATATTTCATTTGGAAAATTGTGCCAAAATGGTAATGTTATCGTTACATTTACATTTGGAGGCAGATATATCTCTGGCTCATCTGCAAACATTATGATGTCAATACAATCATTACGTGGTGATAGAAATATTATCATTTACCAAGATCCAGTGTATAAAACATTTCTGCGAAACGGCACAATATCGTTTAGACTTCATCGAGATTTTGTTCAGCTACCAATAAGACTTGCACTCGGGCATGATAATTCAGGCATATATCCACACTATTTTTGCCGGAACGTTATATTTACTGACATGCTAACAAAGCAGACTCAAAACATTCGCATTCAGCGTTGGGTACGAGAATCGCCAATTTCTCCATTATTAAGATCATCTGAATTATTCAAAACAAATGACAATTTTATTAAAGGAATAGAATGGTGGCCTGCACGTTTTTCATATGCTATCGAAGTTCTCATGGGTAACTGGTATTTATTTCAGCCATTAATTGGACCATGGCGCTTTGGAATTAATTTTCAATCACTTAGCCGGTATGAGCGCACATGCCTGTGGATAAGTAAAATGTTTTATTCCATAAGTGTTGTGATAATTTATTTTGGACATGCCGAACCAATAGCATGCGACCCAAGTCCAAAGAGATATTATGAGTTTCATGCATTAGTCTGGCTTTGCTTTTTTTGTTTATTTGGCAGCTATATTATTGAAGTTATTATTTTTGGATTCCTTGGGATAATTTAGAAATGTACCTAACGCTAATTTTAAAATCGACAAAATTCCATCCATAATTTGTAAAGCAACCATCACATACCGAAAATAAATTTGCATTTATTATAAATCACTGAAGAAAAAATCAAGTGTTTTTTGTTCAATCGGTTTCGTCCTAACAAATGGTCCCACTGTGCCACTGCAACCCGACGAATAATTTTAAAGAACTTCTTGAATCGATGCTACTGACCGCAGCTTAAACCAGAGTTCGTTTGTTTGTACATTTGTGATTCCTTAATTTCCGGCGTCTTTATTGATTTTCTAACACAATTTTCTTTACTTTTTCGACGTTTTCTTCGTTTATTGACGTTGCTGGATGACGATCATGGGGCAAGTTCTCTAGCGATGTACGGCCGTCCTTGAACGAATAATGCCAATCAAAAATACATGCACGTGATAGGCAAGACTTCCCATATGCCTTCTGCAACATTTTCATTGCGTCCGTCGCACTTATTCCATTGGAATAACGAAATTTCAAAACAAACTCTTTGCTCAACGTAAATTTTCACAGTAAAATCGGAAAAACACACTCGAGGTTGACTTGTTAAAATTTGACATGTAAACATATAACAGTCCTGTCAACCTGTCATGTCATGTCATGTCCTTGTCGAGTTATTGATCCAGTCTCGTTTATATTTGAGCAGAAAGTATATATGTATGAAAAGAGAAATCACAAATTACACGCAGTTTATCCATTATATTTATATTTTCAAACCTCTGCCACATATATGTATGTACCTCCTCCTACCCTTCTTTTGAACAAAGGTACATACAATCTTCTTAAACAAAGTCAAAATTGCATGTAAATGTATGTATGTACATACATACATACACTTGACCATTGTACTTAGCATATAAGACAAACATTTATGTATTTCACCAGAAACCATCTGCCTGCTTAGACATAAACATTTAAATTCGCCAATTCGGCGACAATTCCGCCTGCTTAGACATTAACATTTTTATACCCAAATTCGTCGAAAATAACATAACATATAATAAATAACTGGTACCCCACTGTAAAAGTGTGACCGCTACTAGAAGTGAACTTTTTAAAAAAAAATGCATTACTCAGTGCTGCAGTGAAGACCATGAAAGGACAATTATCGTCCCAGGTCAAAACCCGAAACAAAAATAAAAACAAAAACTAAAACCATAGCGAAAAGCTAAGCGAGTGTAAAAACAACCAGCAATACAAAATTCTAAAATGGCACAGCCACAGCAACAACAACCACATCAAATTCAACTCCTTTCGGAAAATCATCTGAACCAGGCCCTTGGTCAGATTCGACAAGTGCCAGTATTTAATGGTACAACATCGGAACTGAGCTCGTACATACGGAGAATCGAGTTCATCCAAAGTCTCTACCCGACAACCGACGCCCGGCAAGCACACATCATGTTTAGTGCAATCAAGATGCAGATTCGAGGTGATGCCCAGTGCGTGTCCTAGTTAAGTTCAACCAACACCTGGATTGATCTGAAGGAAGCCCTTATCGCGGAATTCAAAACACAAACCCTATTAGAGGAACTCCTAAGAAGACTATACAGCACACCGTAAAATGGATCAGCTCGTAAGTTTATCGAAGAGCTAGAAGAAAAATGTTTCATTGTTACAAATAAGTTAGATTTAGAAAATATCCAGTTTAATAACCACAAATGGAATGAATAATTCTGTCAAAGACGTAATAAGTAGAAAAACTCCCTGATAGGCTATACATGCAGTTTGCTAGATTCGACATAACTACTGTAAGCAAGTTGAAGAAAATCGCTCAACAAGAAGGTTGCTATGATAGTATATAGTCCGATCGATCGAAATCACAAAATAGTCAGAACAAAAATAATGATCAAAACAAAAATTCTAAAAGTAAGAATTACAGTCCAAATTATAACCAAGTGTCAAGTTCAACCAGCCAAAACCTAATTATAACAATACTAATGATAACAGCCCATAAAAGGTTCTGGTGGCCAATCAAGAATGGACACTTCCGAAAATTTTCATCAAAAGGCCTCGGACGACGAACAAGTACAAACCCGTTCATAAATATTGTTATGAATAATATAAAGCTCCGTTGTATTATTGATACCGGATCTACAATTAATATAATAAAATCAAATTTCTTCAATTTCCCCATTAAAACAAATAAGTTGAAAGTTCATACCATTAACGGTACGAGTATAGTAACATGAAAAGATACTATTAGTTTGAAGCCCAGTAAGCTCTGCCCCACTAAATAGGTTTTTTATATCCATAAATTCAGAAGACGATACCGTCTGCATGAACTGTTTAGAGCCACCATCAACTGATGACGAATGTGTTTGTAGTGGCGGCTCTGAAGAAAGTCTTCCTTCTTGGGGGATCGTGACGTGGGGCTGAAGTCCTGCTGTTGGAGGAAAAAAATAACCGAAGCGAAAACAATTCGAATATAAAAGAAACAATTTTGGCGTCGAGTTTCGGCGTAAACATCCCACCCCCTTGCAATACTATTGCAAATGTGTGGGTGGAGACGGGATCTTTTGGGTGCCACTGGAAGGGCTTTAGAGACGCTAGCGGACTACGTCTTGAAGACACCGGATAGTACCCAGCCAAACAGAGTGTTCTGGCCAACGGCAGTCTACCGAGGGAAGGAACAAGCCCTGGGAGAAGTACGTCTCCATAGACGTCAGCCCCTAGAACAATTGAGACTCTGCTTGGCACATGGCACCGATTGGCCGCTAGCGTAATGCCTGGATAAGCATTCTGGAGCTCCTTTCCGACATTCTGTGCCGGCGTTCTGATCTGATCTTCTTCCATCTTCAGAGTCACTGTAAGGGCGAACTCTGGCGACGCCCTTGACCTGAACAAGCCACGGCAAAACCCATCTTCGGCGGAGAGGCCAAAGGCCTTTGCCAATGAGGTGGGCATGCGGCTATAAGGACTGCAAGCGTCCAACAGCACGCGCACCTCGAAGGTTTTGCCGGCCACGTCCAGGTTGACTATGGCCGTCGGCAGCATGCTGACTGCCATGGGAGGAGGTGTCGCCAGGGACTTCGGAGGTGGAAGAGGCGGCGCTGGTGTTGTTGTGGGCTGTTTCTCGGGCTGGGTGGTGATTGGAAGGTGGTATGGTGGCTCTCGCCGCATGTGCGACAGGTGCCACCACTGCGGCATGAACCATTGTAGTGTTCATGGGCAAGCCAGTTCGGGCAGTATTTGTTGATCAAAACTGCCCGAAGACGCTTCTCCGCAGCCAGACGCAGAAAATGTTGGCACTTCTTCATCGCATGGACTCCTCTGCAGACTCCTCATCTATAGAAGTTCACTCCTTTGGGCTTGGCTGGTGTGTGTGCCTAGCGTGGTGCCATCTCACTTATCTGGAAAGGAGAAGGTGGATACAAGGTATATATAATATATGTGTATATATGTCGAATTATCTTTGTCTCCCATTAGAGCGCAGCGTGTTTCGAACTGTTCTCAGGCGGTCTCTCAAGCATACTGCCCTGCTCGTTTTCTAACAGCCTATACGAAACCTCGAACCACACTCGGCGGCAACGTCGCGACGCATCGCCGTGCAACTAAACAAGCGACACGGCGTTGTGGCCCCGCTCCAACGGTACTTGCCGAAAAACGACGGACACACCGTGCAATTAAACGGGCGACACGGCGTTGTCGCACCGCTCCAACGGTACTTGCAGAAAAACGACGGACAACTCTTGCAAAGACGCAAAACATAATATGAAGAAATAATTCGAGGTCATGCGTAATGTTCTACTACTACTACTACTATTACTCCAACATATATATATGTATATAGTATATATAAATTTGAGGTATACATATAACTTATATATATGTCGGAGCATTGGTTTCATTATACGAATTTGGTACAGCAGCATGAATGTTGAAAGTATCAGGATTGTGGTAAGAAAGAATAGAAAAAACAGAACAACCGTCATTGCTGTCTTGTGTTCTTTATATCACCGGTAAGAGGACTAACTGTAAATTCTCTCACTGAGTGTGACCCGTGACCACGTGTTCGGCGTGTTGCCTCTTCCGTTGGTTGGTTCTGTGTGCATCACTGGAAGAAGTGTGTGAGCGAGACTGGACTGGCTATTTGCTGTGTGTGCGAATGAGCAGGATGGCAAGTGTGTCATGAGAAGCTGCGCAATAGATTTTGGCAACGAGCGAGCGTGCATGAAAAGAGTGCGGTCAGTCTTGGTAGAATATTCCAGGTAGACAGACGAAATTATTTTGTAAAACGACTACAAGTGGAACGATGGCGCCAACGAAGAGAACGGGGCTCGCTGCTCGAGGTGCTAAGAACACTGAAGCAACTGACGCTTTGACATCAGAAGTGGGATTCGACCCTTCTTAATCTGAGCTGCGCCAAATTTTGGAGCAACAAAACAGAAATTTTATGGAGATGCTGCGAACAATGCAGGCTAGCGCAACGCCTCGTGAGCAAAAGACGAATGTAATATGTTTTAAGTGTGGACAGGCTGGATACATTTCTACTGGGTGCCCTTTGATTGGACAAAAGAGACTGAAAAGAGAGTTATCATATGTTGTAACTGAACCCAAAACATATGAAGATTGTGTTAAAGTTACAGTTTGCTGTCAAAGCTCCTGAAATGCGTGTAGATTTAACTGAATTGAGTGACACCTGACTTATAGCTGAAAAGCAGCGAGATCTCAAAATAACGACTTTAATCTCTAAAATACAAAACAATGATTTGAACGAGAGTCATGCTAGTACGTATGAGTTGAGAGCTGGTTTGCTGTATCCTAAAATTCAGAAAATGGTAGAACCCGTTGGTTACCTGTAGTTCCAAGGTCTTATAGGTGGGCTGTCATTTACCATGTTCACGAGGCATATTAATGCACCTTGGTTGGGAAAAGACTCTTAAAAAAGTATATAGCTGTTACTGGTTTGTAGGAATGACGAAATACGTACGTAAGTTTGTTGACAATTGCATCACGTGCAAACTATCGGAACCACAATCTGGGAAAATTCAACGAGAAATGCATCCAATTCATAAAATCGAAATACCTTTCATATGGTACATGTAGACATCACGGGTAAGCTAAGTGTCAAGAACGACCAAAAAGAGTATATCATAGTCCTTATATCATAGATGCGTTTACAAAACACGTTTATTTACACCATACTCTGAAAATAGATTCAGCCAATTGTATAGTATCAGTGAAGGAAGTTATTTCCTCGTTTGGTGTTTCATCCCGTATCATAGCAGATCAGGGACGATGCTTTGCGGGATCTGATTTTAAGGAGTTTTGCACTGTGCATAATATCCAGTTGCATTTAATTGCCACAGGAGCTAGTCGAGCGAATGGACAGGTTTACTAAAAGTTTACTAACTGCGGTGGAGATAGGCCAACGTTCGTGGCAAGAGGCATTAAAAGTGCTTTTAATTGGAAAAGACGTAAGACCATTAGGGATGCTATCGAATATTGTTGAAGAAAAATATGATAACATACGGAACCTAAGAGCACAAGCAAAAGTTAATATAAAAAGTAATGCTAATTATGATAAGGAAAGAAGCGATAAAAGTAAGGCAAACGTTGTAAAGCATAAAAAGGGTGATCATGTTTTGCTCAAGTGCAAAGAAAGAAATCAGACCAAACTAGATCCCAAATTTAAAGGCCCGTTTGTTATTGTTGATATTTAAAGTGGATTTCTTTTTAGTTTAATTAAATTATTTATTACGTGCATGTGCACTTCCATTCAATTTGACATTCTTAGAGCAAGTGTCATAATTATGTTATTTAACATTACATTACATTATACGCGATCAGCTAATTTTTTCTTAT
>JAECXB010001433.1:0-12862 GCA_018151435.1 Zaprionus africanus
CTCAATTGCCAGCGCGCCTACAGCGTGCACTACAACAACATCGGTACTCTTCCCAACAACAACGACCGTTATAACTTCGGCCGTACGAAATTCGCCTCTCTCGCTTGCCAGTGCAATCAACAAAAACGAAAGCAAGCACGAAGCGCAGCCGAATCAACCCCGTAAAGAGCAACTGGTGCAAACTGGCATCGATCGCTACATTAAGAGCAAGCGTAAACTGAGCCCACAGAACAAAGGGAGCGGTAACAAGCCGAAAGTTAACCGCAGCAACGCTGCTACTGGTGAACCTCTTGGTGAGAGCTCAAATAGATTCGCTCTCTTAGACAATACCCCAGCAAATCAGATCGACGAATCAGCCAATGTGACGAAGAAAGCAAAGCCGCCGCCCATATATCTTCGTGAAAAAACAACAACTGCGCTAGTCAACAAATTAGTAGCACTCATTGGCGAGAACAACTTTCATGTTATCCCACTAACAAAAGGAAATATAAGCGAAACCAAAATTCAAACGCAAACCGAATCTAGCCATCGAGATGTAACTAAATATCTGGATGACGCCAAAAAAAGTTACTACACGTATCAACTAAAGAGCGCCTAGGGCCTGCAAGTTGTGATCAAAGGAATCGAATCAACTGTTAAGACTGATGAGATCATCGCAGCGCTCAAAACAAAAAATTGTAATGCCAAATCTGTGATCAACATAATGAATAAAAACAAGGAACCGCAACCACTCTTCAGATACCAGGATACCGATTCTATTCAACAAACCACCCAGACGGTAAAGCCCATGGAGGCACAGGAATACTAATAAAAGCACGCATAAAGCATCATCCACATAGCACTTACGCTAAACCTTATCTGCAATCCACTTCCATTAGCGTGCAATCTGGAAATGGCCTGATCACTCTAGCTGCAGTATATTGTCCACCTCGTTTCTCAATCACTGAAGACATCTTCATGGAATACTTCAACACATTAGGGGAGCGTTTTGTCGCGGCTGGCGACTACAACGCCAAACACACATACTGGGGATCTCGCCTCATAACCCCCAAAGGCAAGGAACTCTACAACACAATAATTAAAACTAAAGCTTAGCTTCGTGTCACCGGGAAGACCTACATACTGGCCAGCTGATCCAAAAAGAATCCCCGACTTAATCGACTTTGCAATAACCAAAGGAATTCCATCCAATCTCATCTCAGCAGTGTCACTCCCAGACCTATCTTCTGACCACTCTCCAGTCTTACTAAATCTCCTTCAGCAGCCGCAGGTTAACGAGTAGCCTTATAGACTCACAAGCAACAAGACTAACTGGGTTACATTTAAAAAGTACGTCTGCGCACACACTGGTGCGCTAAGTTCGTTAAGCTCCGAAGAAGACATCGACAACCTTAACAGCGTGCTGGTAATTACGCTCGTGGCAGCAGCAAAAGTCTCTACACCACCAGACTTGCTCGCCTCTACAAAACCCAACAAAACGCACAGAGATATCGAGAACCTGGTGCTTGATAAACGACGCAGAAACATAGATCCTTGAGCTCAAAGCAAAAACTAAAGGCCGCCACGCGCTTACTAACCAGAGCCGGCACCTCCGGCACCAACAGAAGCTGCTACACCTCTACGGGATGCTGATGGCAAATGGATTCGTAGCGACGAACAAAGAGCTTGCACCTTTGCTGACCACCTGGAAAAAGTCTTTCAGCCTAACCCCTCTACCAACTCGTTTAGTCTCCCCTTGTCGCCTGGCAACTGCGCTCCCTTGAATCCAATTGTTTTTACACCTAACGAAATTGTGAGAATAATCAAAGAACTAAAGCCAGGAAAATCGCCTGGTCATGACTTGGTTACGACAACAATGATCAAACACCTCCCTCAATGTATGATTCAATCAATTTGTCTGGTATTCAACGCAATTGCTAAGTTTGGCTACTTCCCAAAGCAATGGAAAAAGTCAATTATAATAATGATTTCCAAGCCAGGAAAGGACAAAACTTCACCAGCATCCTACAGGCCAATTAGCCTTCTAACATGCCTATCTAAGCTCTTTGAAAAGGTGCTCCTGTTACGATTAACGCCATACATCAAACAAGGTAATATAATACCGTCACACCAATTTGGCTTCCGACAGAAGCATGGAACCATTGAACAGGTTAATCGCATCACGTCTGAAATACGCACTACCTTTGAGCACCGCGAATACTGCTCGGCGCTATTCCTGGACGTACCTCAGGCTTTTGTTGCCGCAAAACACACACAAGCTACTGGAGTCTTACCTCTACAAACGCATTTTCGCAGCTAGGTGCAACAACAGTGTGTCCCACGACTGCAATATTAACGCTGGTGTCCCACAAGGAAGCGTTCTGGGCCCTGTTCTCTACATCTTGTTCACATCGGACATCCCAACTAACTCCCAGCTAACAACACACACATTCGCCGATGATACTGCGATCCTCAGTCGCTACCACTCTCCAAAAATTGCAACTGAACAACTAGCTCGCCACCTCATACGGGTGGAAAGATGGTTTGCAGACTGGCGCATCCGCATTAACGAGGCCAAAAGCAAGCACGTAACTTTTACACTCAACAGAGAAACATGCCCCCATTAGCCCTATACAATACACCCGTCCCACAAGCTGCCGAAGTAACGTATCTGGGCGCACACCTAGACAGGCGGCTCACCTGGCGAAAGCACATCGAAGCTAAGACTACGCATATGAAACTCAGGGCAGCTGGTCTCCACTGGCTTATCAACTCCAACTCTCCACTAAGGCTAGAGTATAAAGTACTCTTATATAACTCTGTGCTTAAGCCCATATGGACGTACGGCTCTGAGCTATGGGGTAGTGCGTCAAAAAGCAACATCGAAATAGTTCAGCGAGCCCAATCAAAAATCTTGCGCACCATGACCGGGGCTCCTTGGTATGTTCGTAGCGCGAATAACCACAGGGACTTAAACATAAAACATGTAAATGATTGAAAAAAAGTCAATTAATTAAAAAGCTTGACTCTCATCCAAATCCCCTTGCCAAGCACCTACTAAAAACTCGCAGCTCAACCCGGCTGCAGCGAAATGACCTACCAGCCCAGCGTAATTCTTCTTAGGGCCGCCTAACACCAATACAATTAACCTTTAAATTGTAAACTATAATAGATTAAGATTAGCAAACTTAATGTTAGACTCAAAAATGAGATGATTCAATAAATAACAAACACACACACACACAAAAAAAAAAAAAAAAAAAACAAGAAAGAAGATAATATGTAAGGCCATGCTGCCGTCTTGATAAGTTTAAAAAAATAAGGAAAATTTAGTTTTATTTAACAAAATCTCATTTAAATCTTTTATCATTATTTAACTAATTTATCTTCAGCTAATTTGTTCCATTTTTTTTTGTATCTTTATTTTAAACTATGCAATATTTTATTAAATTTTCCTGTTACAGTTGCTAACCTTAATTTAAATCATTTAATTCTTATTTATTTTCTTTCATATTTACTATTATTTTTTTTTAATTTTTCTTAATTTCATTTCTTTTATAAATTCTGTAATTTCGTTTTATTCTATATTTTATTTCTGTTTCACGAATTTAAACTTTTATTGAATATAAATGTCATTTTCTTGTCTTTCACTTTTAATCTGTTCCTTTCAATTCTTTCATTTTATTTATGTATGGACTGTGCAATAAATAGGGTATAATATTTGTATGTATTTGTTGGTATATGTTCACATAAGCAAGTGTAAATATAAAGAAAATAATAAGATCACTTACCCCAAATCCATCCTAAGGGCCCAGAGGAATTGTGGTTGATTTTTAATTATATTAATTTAATCTTCTGAAACAAAAATTTTACACTTGTGCCTACATACATACATACATATTATATATACACATATGTGGTATATTACCAAATAAAATGCCATATCTAACTAAAAAAAACTAACTTAATAAATAATGAAGATAATGATTGACATTCGCCCACAATAGGTATAATGAACGATATAAAAAAATAAAAATAAGCAACAAATAAGAAAATGATAAAGAAAAAAAATTAATGGAAATGTAAAACAAAACTATGAAAATTTACAGAAAACTAATTCTTTGTTTTGTTCCTATTTTCTTCAATTTTTATTTGTTTTTAATATTCATGAAACTTCTGTTTTTAATTCATTTTGCATGATTTTTAATCATTTTAATAATGTGTAACTGTGGTGATGTATGTGTATGGCATTGTGTAATTTTGGGTATCACTGTTTATGTATATTGTGTTTTATGTAAATGCTTTAATAATAGTTTTGCACTGTTTTTGATATTGTTGTTGGATATATTGGTATGTGCGTGGATGTAGATGTAGATTTGTAGGTTATAGATGTAAGTGTAGAATAAAGATGTAGAGTTTTAGGTTAAAGATGTAATTTTTTCCTTTCCCAGCTTTGGCAGGGCGACTCAGCGAGGTTATGCCTTCGCTGCTCGCCAAGATTTTTTTTGTAAATTTTCCCAATAAGGTGTGCAGATCTGTGGGTTTGCCGTTCGTTGTCGGCACAGAACCCCGATCGAATGCACGGTGGATCCCTATCCGCAGACACGTGCACTCTAACAGCCGGGGTGCTCCGCTGGCCGACGCAAGGTCAAACATCGAATTAAATTTAATCAATGAAAATTGATAAATTAGTACTCACTGATTTGCCTTGGATATAGAGAAATGTAGCAATATAGAGCACACTACTTTTGTCTTTTTTTCCAAAGACCAAATGACCACGTTTTTTTTAAATTTAATTTTTTTATGCAGACTGCACATCTGCTCTTCGCGAATGCCAAAAAAGGTGTCTCTCGAGCAGTGCAAAGCTCACAAGCAGATCCCAAGTTTGTAATTGGACCTTTGAGCTTTTTGCTAGAGTTTAATAGCAGTGATCTAATATTGACTCCGAATTATCGAGATAAAAATTGAACGTTTTCGGAGTTCAGCGTATTTTTTGAAAATAATCGTTAGTTTTTTTTTTCCTTTTAAAAAATTTGAAGGGCTGTACATTACACGCATTGTTCTGTTAACGAGTTTAGCGGTCTTCCAATAAAAAAATGTCCTTGAGTTAAAGTTTCAAGATCATTCGGATCAGAAGACATCAGGTAGAGGGGTCTTGAATTCATTACCGTCTCCACTTGTGTTATAGCTGTAGACAACTGTTCGTAATTCAGTGAAGCGCCATTGAAACATCGGACTATGAGTTGCTCGGCCACTTTCACAGCGCTTTCCCACAAACCACCAAAGTGTGGTCGCTGCTCTAGTGGTTCTTCTGAACTCTGCCACCGCATTGGGGGCCACGTTTCAACCGCTAATTGCAAGAACTTTGGACCATGCCACCATAACTCGGAACTTTTAAGGTCAGAAGTATGTATACCCCGCGACACTATATCTGCCGGATTGAGTTTTGTATCTACCTTATACCAATCCTGAACGCTTGACAATTCTTGAATTAATGCTACTCGATTTGCAACAAACGTAGTCCATCTGCTAGCTTGCGAACTTATTCAGTTTAGTACAATAGTTGAGTCAGTGAAATAGTTTGTGCTTTGCACGGGAACAGGCACACATGCCTTTATTTTTGCCATAAGCTGAGTGAGCAATTTTGCGCCTTCTAGCTCTAAGCGCGGTAAGCATACTGCTCTTACTGGTGACACCTTGGATTTCGCAGTCACCAAGCTGACTGTTATACATCCATTCTTGTCGACAGCTCGCGCATATATTGCCGCGCCATTGGCTCGGCAAGATGCATCTCAGAACCCATGCAACTCTAAAGTTTCCGTTTCGCTATCAACTGGTAAAACGCTTCTAATTAACGAACATTCGTGCACAAGACTTATCTCATTCCTATACTTTTGCCACTGAAGCGAGTAACTGGGAGGTAGTTCTTCATCCCACTCTTGCTTGAGCAACCAAAGCTCCTGCATTTTTCCCAAAATTAAAACAGGGCTTAAAAATCCAAGTGGATCAAACAACTGAGCTAGCTCAGAAAGCACTACTCTCTTTGTTATAATCGCACCATTTTGTGCAGTGTAAGCAAAATTAAAACGGTCCTGAACTGAATTCCAATTAATTCCAAGATTCTTCGCAGTTTCTGTCATTTTCAATTCTAGTGGCTCAGCAAATTCAGAATTGGCTATAGCCAGTCGGCAATTAGTGCTCCATTTATGGTGTTAAAAACCTCACTTTTTAAGAAGCTCAGTGACTTCTTGTTTTAAACAATAAAGTTCGCTGGTGGAGTCTGCTCCGCAAAGCATGTCGTCCATATAAAAGTTTGAAACGACAGCTGCCTTAGCCAGAGGGTAATGATTACCGAAGAGATCCGCTAAATAATATAAGCAGCGAACTGCCAAAATGGTGCTGAGTTGGTGCCGTATGTAACTGTTTTCAGTCGAAGAACCTTTATCTCTGCATCCTTGTGCTGACGCCATAAAATGCATTGCCAAATACAGTCATCTGAATCAACTTAAATCTGTCTATACATCTTCGAGATATCAGCAGTCAGAGCATATTTGTAAAAACGAAAACGTGTGAGAGTTTCAAACAACTCTAATTGCAATGTTGGCCCTACTAACATGGTTTCATTTGTGGCATGAAAAGGGTGTTAGTGCGTCTATTTTACTTTGAGTTTGGGCAAGTTTAGTATTTAGTATTGATATAGAGTCGGTGAGTGTTTCATCGTGTCTTAGGGTATCGATGGTGTGGTATAATTTTTCAATACAGTTGGTGTATTCGGACAGATCGATTATGTGGCTAATTTTCTTAAAGTTTCCTACCACGAGTGTTTTCCCTAGCGGCACTTTTGCTAAGAGGTTGGTGCTATTGAAGTTATGGATGAAGATAGATTGATATGCCCCATGGCAAGATCAGGAATGCAGGTGGAAATGCTTAAGTTATTTAGAGTTTTGAATATTTTCCTAATTTTTGAATTGTGGATTTTTTGATTTTATGTGGTTACTAAAGTTTTTCCTTTGTCTTTTGCTGTTCTTTGTAAGGAGAACCGAAAATTATGCTGTTAGGTTGTAGTGTTGTTGGTTCTACTCTGCTTGTGTTAAGCTTTTCTGTCCTTTGTTGGGCGTTTGTGGACAATTTTTCTTTTATTTCGAAGTAGAGTTTATCTGGGAACGTATTTAGTTTATTTAAATAGTCATGCTCATTATAAGGTATTATTGTTTTGTCAAATAAATGGGTCCTACCATTAAAAAGTTTAAAAGGGGTGTCTTTACTGGTAGAGTGGATTGCGTTATTATATGATATTACAGTTTCTGACATTATTTCTTCGTGGTCTGTCGGTAGTTTGTGTTTTTTCCGTGTGTCTAGTATTATTCTGTAAATCTCTGTCAAAGAGCAGTGTAAGCGTTCTACTGGAGAATTACTTGAAGATTACTGGAAGGATGTGACATGGAGACATTGAGAGCAAAACTTGCGGAATATGTCGTTGCAGAATTCTACTCCTTGGTCGTATATTAGTTTTTTGGGTAGTCCAAAATGACTGAAAAAGTTTTTGATTGCTTTGTAAGGAGCCTTGGGATAGTACGGCTCCTAACGCGAAGTTACTAGCATCCGTATTAAGAATGAATGGTTTTTCGAAGTCTGGGTGTATGAGTATTGGGTCATTGGAAAGAAGAGTTTTGCACTTTGTTCGAATGCGTCTACAAAGTCTATATCTGTAGTTAATTGTCTTTTCCCTTTTAGCTGTTTAGTCATGGGTTTCGTTATTCGTGCAAAGTCTCTTATAAACTTCCTATAATACCGCAGTAAACCGAGAAAAGATTTGATGGCTTTTCAGTTGGTGGGGCAAGGAAATTTTTTGATCGCACTTATCTTGTTGAAGGTTTAGAGTTATGTATGGGAGGGATGTTGCATGTGTGGTGGGATTAATGTATCCTGTCGGGTTCCTGAGGCGGGTGCCTGAAAATTTAAGTCGGTAGAGCAGTGTTGGGTGAGTTTTTCTTCCTCTATGTTGTGTAGACCATAATTTGGTGTTTTATTCTATTAATTATTATACTATTTAAGGTTGCCATTGTTTGATTGATGAAATTGGGAGTTGGGGTTTGAATAATGGTGTGAGTGCTTTTGGGTGTAAGATGAGTTACGGTTGTTGCGGTTGTTGTTGTCTCTGTGATTGTTGTTGCTATTGTTATTGTAATTGTTAGTTCGTCGTTCGGTGTTGTTTGGTGTTGGGGGTATGGGTTTCTGTTCTGGTAACGAGCTCTTTCTCTTTGACATAGCTCGTAAGCTATTTCGATAGTCTTGGGGTCTTTCAATCTGATGACTGTTTTCTCTAATTCTTGAAATGAAGGCATTTAGACAGACTTCGTCATAGTGTTTTCTTGGCTTCGATGATTGTGGCCGACTGTCAACTATTGGAAGTAGTGGATATAAGTTGGCTCCCAATCCTCGATAAGCCGAAGAACAATTGGCCTAGGGTTAGGTTATCCGGGAGAGATTGGAGCTCGCCAAGGAGGGTAGCTTCGCTTTTCTTGCTAGAATATAAACGTAGTAGGTTACTTTTGATATCGTCCCATATAATTTTGGTGTTAGCTAGGTTTAGAGCTTCATCTGCTCTTCCAACTATTTTATTCCTAATGGCCCTTAGTGTCAGAGGTCCGTACGGTGTTTGGTCGGTACCCCTAATGATCATGATTATTTCCTCAACGCTAGTTAAATATTTGTCGAGTTGGCCTGGAGTACCATCGAAAGTCGGAAGTTCTTTAACGAAGGCTTAAATATCGGTGGCACTAAGTGCCGTAGCAATACTGCTAAAGCCACTGATAGTAGGTGTTAAGGGGGCGGAATTACCTAAGGAGGCGTTGCCCGAATACATATTTATAGGTTAAAGGGATGGTGAGAGGGTATTTTCTTTAATTACGGGGAGGGTGTTTGTTTTAGTAACTGAACGTGTGACTCTTTTTGGAAGGGTGTGTCATCCTAATACGGAACGAGTTGTTTGTTTTAAAGTTTGTGTTAATCTCTTTGACATTTAAGAGAAAAAAGGGATACACAATTTACAATGTACTTAGTGACTCTAAATTATTTGTTTTTTGTTGAATGGTGTGTGTTTGTTGTGCGTTTATTTCTGTAATATAGTGGTATTAGTTTACGTATGTATAATTTGAATACTTCATTTGTGTTGAAAGAGTGAGAATATGGGGGCATGTTTCAAAGGTTTTCTTTTTATTAAGGTGTGCAATTCATATGTGATTTTGTGGCTTTGTACCCAGACTTAGAAAACATACATTTCACCGTTCATATAATATTATTCGTATTTGGAATGTTGTTTGTGTGTATGTATTTGTTTTGGTGGTTTGCATATACAAAGGTGCACATGAGAGTACTGATGTGGTACTTGGCCTTACTAAGCTTCGGCAGTGATTATCAGCGATTGATTTCACACAAGTACATTACACGTCACTCTTACACGTTTGTATATATGGTTTTGTTATGTATATTTTCGTTGTATATATATGTATTTTGTGGTGTAGTACCGGGCCTTTAATATTTCGGCAGTGGTTTATCAGCGATTGATGCCACGCAGGTACACAACATTTTTTTTTTTGCATTTGAAATATTTGTGTGTGTGTATATTGTTTTAATTGTTTGCGTAATGATATGGTACTTGGGCTTAATAACTTCGGCAGTGACTATCAGCGATTGATTTCACACAAGTACAACACATATCATGTTTCGCGATTACGGCATTTTTAAGTTTTAGTTAAGACAAAAAAATTTTATTTATATGAGTGTTTTGTATGTTATTTAGGCGGTTTATGTATTGTATTAGGACTTTTGTTGTAATCACTTTTAGACTTAACTGCACTTCATTCTCACTCTTTTTCCACAACTACTTACAATAGAACTAATAAAAGGTTTAAAAGAGTATTTTCCATTACAGTTTCCCGGCTGCGCCAGTTACCTCCGGGGGAGCTTCGCAGGGTATTCAAATGCAGAAAAGAGAGGAGTCGATCCAGAAAGTAGCCACAGTGACCTCCGGAGAGCTTCGTGGAATATTCAGATGCAGAGAAGAGAGGAGCCGATCCTGAGAGTTGCCACGGCAGTCAGGGAATTCGATCGGATTGAATAATGGATACATCTATAAGTGTTTGCTGCTGAATCTCGACTGCGAGTCGTCTTTATTTTTGGTCTTAAATAAGCTAACAGTGAATATGTATATAGTAGCATAATATTCTTCTCATATTACGCTTACATAAACTTAAATCTTACAAGAACAACGCGCATACAATCGTGCGCGTGCATAAATACACAACATAACGTAACGAAACTTGAGACCCCCAACAAAGTAAAGCGCATGATTGTTGTATAACTTTATCATTCTTTTTGCATGCACTTAAACACAAATAAATAAAAATGCTGACAAACACATTTCCGTTTGTCGCGACTCACTTCGAGCCGATCAAAACACTGTACATTTAGTCTTAAGCTGACAGTTTTAAAATAAAGACGTTTACCGAAATTGTTCGTGTTTCAATTTATATTGGCTTCAGCGTTGATCTTTGTCTTCGTTACAGACGGATCATTTATTCGACTCGAAAAATAGTAACTACGTAAGTATATGTGTATACAATGTTGGAGTTCTTAGAAATAAAGTATCTGACGCAACAGAAAATATGTTTACAAGTATGTATATGGAATTGTATGCGCTGCGTTGTCTGTGCGAAGGGAATGTGGTGTCAGCTTTTTGGCGGATGTCGGCGGCTGACTCGTCGTTGATGTTTATGTTGCGACTTTGTGTCGCAACGCTTGCCGGTTCGATGTCTTCACTTGAGTAGACGTGGTGGTTCAGAAGGAGGGGTGGTGTATTGTACCGATGGGTCGGTAACTCGCGCACTCTAACAAGTTGCGGTAAGGTGGAATACGCCACAGAGCGACTTGTGGGAGTGCTAGCGAAAGCGACTGCGGCCGCGGACGTTCCTCGCGATAAACCGCCGGCCAGGCACACGTGACACGCGATACATACGCGTGAGCCCCGACAAAACCACGTGGTGGTAGGATCCACTAACACGTGGCCAGCAAGCACACGTTAATGACGTGGACCATGCTCAACTCCGATACCCTGTGTAGATTTGTATTGGTATCACTCAACGTCGGAGTAATATTAAAACTGTATTTTATTATATTAATTATCCAACTGAGATCGCTCAACGTCGGAGTAATATCAACTGTATTTTATTCTTTTATTATTAATTTCGCTTGCCCCAGGTGCATAACCATGTGGTCGCCGCAATAAGTACAGAAACAAATTGGGCTGCGCAGTAAGAATGAGTAGTCAAGTGAGAGTTACTTTTCATACTGATTTTATTTTCCTCGTTGTGGGGTTTATATACACGTTTCATAAAAGCTTGATATTTACTTATGTTCTAAATGCATGATAAAAGACAAATGTTACTATCTAAGTCTAATGATATCTGCTGATTTATGGCATGCAGATGGTGCAAAATCGTGCATCTGCATGCATAGTGATAAAGGGTCCATATTTACTAAGTCCGCCTGCATACCAGCGACGGTCAGTGTTGATTTAGGTACGTGAGAAACGTACCCTGTCGCCCATCTGCTTAAGATAGCAGTGTGCCTGCGTATCATCTGCAGCATACGATTTTCTGCAGTTATGTAAAATCGTACATCCTCTCGGCCGTTGAACACATGTTCAAGAATCGTCGATATTGATTCTAAATTGATGTGGGTTCTCTTCGGTTGGTGGATCTGATTTGGCGTCGTTAAGGTTTCGTTTCATCTTCGCGTTGTTCCTCTTCATCTATCGGATGTTTGTCATCCGGTTCTTCTTCTGGAAATAGTGGGGGGATATGTGGGATGTCCATTTTGAAGATGCCTCTTGCTGTTTTTAACTATACAACTCGATCGAAGCCATCCTATCCAGGGATTGCATTGATCATACGTCCCATTGGCCAATGCAGAACTGGTGTGTTGTCCTCTCTTATTAGCACCAGCATGCCTTCTTTAATATAAGCATATAATTTTTTCCATTTATGCCGTTCTTGGAGTTGCTGTAAGTAGCTTGATGACCACTGTGAGCAGAACTGATGTTTGACCTTGGATACTGCTATCCATCTCTGTCCTAATGAAAGAGGATGCTGCGGTTATTTATGGTCCACTTGAGCCGTCAGTGGTTCTCCTAATATAAAATGTCCTAGCGTCATTCTAATTCTTCATGTTAGTTTAACGGAGTCAATATTTATACCCTTCGACCATTGAAAATGGTCAAAAAAGGGTATACTAACTTTGTGCAAATGTATGTAACAGGTAGAAGGAGGCGTGGGAGACCCCACAAAGTATATATATTCTAGCTCAGGATCACTAGCCGAGTCGATTAAGCCATGTCTGTCTGTCTGTCCGGATGTCTGGATGTCCAGATGAACACACAGATCTCAGCTATTATAAAAGCTAGACACACCAAATAATTTCACCTATTAAGCAGATTTACGAGCGACATATAAAAGATACAACATTCTGAGTAAGACTATACTTAGCACATTATAATACCAACATAACTTCAAAATTTCAATCCGATCGGACAAGAAACACAGAAGTTATAAAACAAAAACCTTGTTCGCTTTGACTTTGTATACAGACCAGCAAGCTGTGACGTCATTGCAATGCTCATGTAGGAAAGAAAAGGAAAGAGAGCGCGTAGCGCCATCTGTTGTTTATCTTCTTTTCTATGCACATGCATTTTTTGCATTCAAACGCACACACACACATACAGACATACATTTGTGTTTGACCAATAAAATGATACACGCATATACACGTGTTCATACACAGACGCATATAAAGGCTTATGTTACGATATTTCTATCAAGTAGAA
>JAECXB010001435.1:0-12208 GCA_018151435.1 Zaprionus africanus
TTGTAAGGAACCGCGGTGGTGGTTATTTTACTTATAATTCTATTTATATATGCTGCACTTGAAAGACGCAGCGAGGGATAATATTATGTAAGAGAAGTACAGGATAATTGCGATCCCTTCTTATGTATCGTAGGTGAGGTCGTAAAATTTTTAGTCCCTGTCATAAAAATAGATAAGGGATCCCTGCATGAGGCAAAATCCTGTACCTGCTGGCACTATCAGTGTTTTACAGTACAGTGCCGTGCAGTTCAGTGCAGCATTACTTCATGTTCATTCTGGTGCCTGAAATAAGACATTCATAGTTTTTAAGGAAAAAACAGGCCACATTATCAGGTTCTCTAAACGTGAACGTGAGGTAAAAGATCGAGTTAAAGCAGATGTAGTAAATGCAATACATTGCAGTCTGCCAGTTCTCGCCCTTTATTCAAAACAAACTGGTTGAAAGTTATCCCTCGACAATATTTAGACACTGCAAATCCTGGGTTCAAGATATAACTAATGGTACCAAACAAAGAGAGATAGTAACAACTGAACATAACAGGGCTAATAGGCAGGCATGTTGATTGGCCTAAATGGGCAACCGTGCATCGACTAAGAGTACGTTCTCAGTAAATACAGCTTGGGCTTTCATCAGCTTGTATGCTAGCTGTAGCCTGCTGGGAGACCTTCCGCCGGGTAAGAGCTGGTCTCTCTTTAATTTATTTTGAATTTTGTCTAGCTCGGCTACCATCTTCATTGGGTCTATCAGGGCGGGGTGTACTTTTCTCAAGTTAACGTCCGTTACAAGCGCGATGGCCGCCGATTGTAGTTTTTCCGCGTCGTCATTCCAGTTCCTCACTTGGTTAAGCAGCATGAAGAACTTAATCGCTTCGGTAACGCGTTCGAAGTTTTTGTTCACTTCTTCTGTGGCTATTCGCACTAAATCGGACGTTGCATTTATAACGGAGGCTTGGCTGTCAGCTATTTCTCGTTTTTAATAATTTTCTCTTAGTCGCTCTGCTTTTCCGATGTCGAAGAACAGAATGAACCTTCTTTTTCTTTTTGACGATTGTGTAATGATCGTATTCCTGTCCTGAATGCTGTCTACCTTGGGCTTCATGGTACTGCAGACTGATGAGCAGTAATCGGTGAATTCACCCAATTTTTCACAATTTGAGGAAGTTGTGTCCAGGAAATCATCAGCTATGTAAAGTAGGCTTGCATATCATAGTAGAACAATAGCTGCCAACTTGACGATACGACTTCAAGGAAAATAGATCCTTTTTGGGGTCCCATTGAAAGCCTAAAGTTTTAATAGAATCGTCCTTCTGGATGGTAATCTTCTCAGTTGAGTCGCCACCTTGAATTCCAGCGATGATTTGATCGTCGTTAGAGACCCACTTGCGCAGGTGCAAGCCAGCCCTCTCCATAATGATTAGGAGTTCTACTTGTATTTTGACGTAGTCATCGACGGAGTCCCCACCAGTAATAAGATCATCCATGTAGAAGTCTTCTCTCAGCAATCGATGATTGTCTTTGCAGTATCGGTTTGCCATTTCTTGAAGACATCATCTTATATTCTCTGACTTCTGCTCGATGTCAGCTGTCATCACGTATTGCCATTGTCGCCATTTTAGCAAGATATCGTTTAGGCTCAATCCATAAGAGGCGTCAAACAGTACCCTTAGTTTGGTAGTTAGACTGTTCGGTCTAATGACTGCCTGATGTGGCAAGTAGTATTTTCCTTTACCACTTGTGTTGACCGGCTCCATGTGCCCTAGTCTTAAGTATTCTTTCATAAAGGGACTATAGTCGTTGATTACTTGTGGACTTTTCTTGAAACGTTTCTCCATTTGAAGGAGTCGTGCCATGGCTTGTTTCCTAGAGTCTCAGAGTTCACAGTCTTTGCGAAATGGTATGGAAACCACAAGCCGATCTTCGTTATCCCACGTCGTACTTTTCTGGAAGTGTTCTTCACACTATAGATCTTCCTGTCGCTCGTTGGTGTCGCTTTCCAATTCCCAGAAGCGCTCAAGATCGTCCAACCGTATTGTTGTAGCTGCGCTGATCACTTTGCTATTGCATTCTCTGGATGTGCTCCCAGAGATTATCCATCCAAGCTTGGTTTTCTGTCCAAAGGTCTGTTTAACTATTTTTATCTTCTCCAACATGATCGACGGCAGTAGGTCAACTCCTATTATAAGAGCGATCCTGCTAGGGTCGTTGAAGTGTGGATCAGCAAGCTCGAAGCCCTTCCTGTCCTAGGCAATGTTGATATTTATTCTATTGCTTGGTAGAGTTCTTCGCAGTTTTGGATGCAAACCTTGGTTTTATTTCTAGTCGCACGCTACTTTTCACAACGTCGATACCTTCTGAAATCCCCTGGACTTCGATATTTCTTTTCGTCCTCCGAAGTTTCAGAAGTTGTACTGCTTCCTCTGATGTGAGTGGTTTTTGTGAGCCTCCATTAATAAGGGCTCTCAACTGCTCATAATTTCCATTTTTGTTTTTTACCAGAATAAGAGCAGTGCCCAGTAACGTTTCTTGCCCGTTATTTTGTTTGAGGCAATTACTATTTACGACCTGATTCTTGGCTCCATCGTCGTGAAGCCAGTTATGATGTGCTTTAGGGCACCGATCGCATGTCCAGGTCTTTTTGCAATCTTTAATGTTGTGTGCTCCTAAGCATTTGTAGCAAAACGCGTTTTTGTTAACAAACTCTCTTCAAGCATTTACTTATTTCTCTTTGTCCTTTTTGCTTCTTAATGGGGGGCATTATTCTGCATTGAGTCTATTGAAATATGT
Source organism: Zaprionus africanus (assembly GCA_018151435.1). Lineage (NCBI taxonomy): Eukaryota > Metazoa > Arthropoda > Insecta > Diptera > Drosophilidae > Zaprionus > Zaprionus africanus. The sequence goes on from JAECXB010001435.1 coordinate 2,785, forward strand.
AGCTGTTCAATAAAGCCCAGCACATCATGCAGAGACTGAATCTCTCTGGCCTTCTTTACGTGTTGTTCGTAAAGTTGTAAAACCTCTGTAGAGAAACGTCGAATCAATATTTGGGCGCATAATGCATCAAAATCTTGGCCGATTCGCTCTTTTATGATGCATATGTTTTGCCTCGCTGTATCCAGGAACATGCGGATACTGCCTTCGTCATGATTCTTCAGCAGTTCCAAGTCCATCAGCTGATTGGAGCGATCGGCAAATATTTTCCGCTTCTTGGCATAGCGCTTGCATATTAGCTCCCATGCCAAACTGTAATTGGCCGAAGACCCGACTAATCTCGCTTCTCCCGTGAGGTTATCCCGTAGGTAGTTTAGCTTTTTAGTATCGCTGATATCTTTCCTCGAATCGATGATGAGTGAAAAATTCTCGTAGAACGATTGCCACTCTTTTGGATCTCTGCTAAATTGAGACAGAGTCGTTTTCGAAAGTTCCGGCCTGTTGACCTCTCTGCTGCGTACTTCGTTTATCTTCCTATCATGGCTACTTTGACCTTCATGTTCGAATCCAAATAACTCCGGACTGCAGCCATTGTGAAATCATATATCTTCATGTTGAAGTATTGATGATCGACAGACCTAATCCATACTAGCGCCGTGTGGTTGTTTTTGAATTGAGTACTCAAATTCCTCACGATCGATGAGTTTCCTCCCTTCGCTAGTTCCTCGTGACGTTTATGTCGCACTTCAAGTTGCTTTTTTAGCAGTGCCAACATTTTTTCGGACATCATTCTGACTGTTTTTAGCCCATGGATTTTAAAAAAATTCATGGACTACTGTGTTTGTCGGAACGCAAGTGTGCGTAACGGGCAGAAGGAGGCATCTCTGACCCCATAAACTATATATATTCTGAATCAGTATCAATAGCCGAGTCGATTGAGCCATGTCTGTCTGTCTGTCTTTCTGTCTGTCTGTCTGTATGAACACCTGGATCTCAGAAACTATAAGAGCTAGAGTCTTCAAATTTTGTGAGAATATCAGTGTATGTTGTAGTGTCTCAAAGTTATTTGAAATTTGGCCACGCCACTTCCCGCCTCTGTAAATCAGTAATAACAATTTAATATTCACAATATAAACCCAACAACAAAAGTTGTCCATCTCACATGACAAATACATTGCCACGGGTGTTTTCTGAAAATTTCATTTAAATCGCACTAAAAATAAGTTAGATATGATCCCAATTAAACTCAATTTGAACGATTACTTATGCGCATATTAAGGTCTAATTTACGTATTTTTTGGTTATTTTTTTATTCCTTTAAGCTTATAGGCTTTTTATTGATATTTAATTAAATAACTGTAGTTTTCAGTTATTTAATTAAATATCAATAAAAATGGTTTTCAAAAATTAAATCTCATGTTTTTTTTTTGCAATAGTTAAGACAATCAATAAGTTACGAATGTTAGAGCGGGACGCTGATACATGCATGTCTGCACTTGCACATTTATGTTTCGTCGTCCCGCTCTAACACAATTCAATTGCCGTATTCGGAGTAAGTACGCAACTGTCAGATTTGTGCAACATTCGGCAATTTATAAACTATTGTTATGTTGCTGTTTAAATTATTTAATAGAAAAGAAAGAAAAAAAGGAAAACTCGTCACACCTTGATCGCGGCAGGAATCGAACCCGAGCACTACTGTCAAGATCATTGTTTTTCGAATCCGGCACACACTCCACAAAGCTACTGTACAACTTCACATAAATTTATTGTCCTCTCGCTCTGACTAATGCTTATACTTTTTGTCTATTCGCTTTTGCATTGTTTATGTGTTTTTCTTTTGTCTGTCAAATGAATTAAATAATAAGAATATAAAATTTATAATTAACGGAATAATAATCCATGGCCTTCTACAGTCAGCCCTCTCGCTCTATCTAATGCTTATACTTCTTGTCTATTTGCTTTTGCATTGTTTATGTGTTCTTCTCTTGTCTGTCAAATGAATTAAATAACTGGTTTTTTAAATCTTTTGCTTAACTTGGCTAAGCGTTGGAGGTATTTTTTGTTTGATCGCCTCGCTGTGCCTCGACTCACAACTTGTTGATGTTAGCCAAGAATACAAAAGATTTTTTCAGAATTTTTTCACTAGATTTACTTGGTGCACTCGCGGACGGCTCGAAGGACCAAAAAATGTAAAGAAAAGACACTTCTTCACACTTGTACGAGTTTATTTCAGCTGATCTTAAAATCTAATACGGTGTTGTAAGGAACCGCGGTGGTGGTTATTTTACTTATAATTCTATTTATATATGCTGCACTTGAAAGACGCAGCGAGGGATAATATTATGTAAGACAAGTACAGGATAATTGCGATCCCTTCTTATGTATCGTAGGTGAGGTCGTAAAATTTTTAGTCCCTGTCATAAAAATAGATAAGGGATCCCTGCATGAGGCAAAATCCTGTACCTGCTGGCACTATCAGTGTTTTACAGTACAGTGCCGTGCAGCTCAGTGCAGCATTACTTCATGTTCATTCTGGTGCCTGAAATAAGACATTCATAGTTTTTAAGGAAAAAACAGGCCACATTATCAGGTTCTCTAAACGTGAACGTGAGGTAAAAGATCGAGTTAAAGCAGATGTAGTAAATGCAATACATTGCAGTCTGCCAGTTCACAGTCTTTGCGAAATGGTATGGAAACCACAAGCCGATCTTCGTTATCCCACGTCGTACTTTTCTGGAAGTGTTCTTCACACTATAGATCTTCCTGTCGCTCGTTGGTGTCGCTTTCCAATTCCCAGAAGCGCTCAAGATCGTCCAACCGTATTGTTGTAGCTGCGCTGATCACTTTGCTATTGCATTCTCTGGATGTGCTCCCAGAGATTATCCATCCAAGCTTGGTTTTCTGTCCCAAGGTCTGTTTAACTATTTTTATCTTCTCCAACATGATCGACGGCAGTAGGTCAACTCCTATTATAAGGTCGATCCTGCTAGGCTCGTTGAAGTGTGGATCAGCAAGCTCGCAGCCCTTCCAGTCCTTGGCAATTTCGATATTTATTCTATTGCTTGGTAGAGCTAGAGTCTTCAAATTTTATCACAACATCCGTGTATGTTGCAGTGTTTCAAAGTTTTTTTGAAATTCGGCCACGCTCCTTCCGGCCTCTGTAAATCAGTAATAACAATTTAATATACACAATATACACCCAACTACTGTTATGTTGTTGTTTAAATTATTCAATAGAAAAGAAAGAAAAAAAGGAAAACTCGTCACACATTGTTCGCGGCAGGAATGGAACCCGAGCACTGTCAACATCTTTGGTCTTTGAATCCGGCACACACTCCACTAAGCTACTGTACAACTTCACATAAATTTATTGTCCTCTCGCTCTGACTAATGCTTATACTTTTTGTCTATTCACTTTTGCATTGTTTATGTGTTTATACCCTTCGACCATTGAAAATGGTCAAAAAAGGGTATACTAACTTTGTGCAAATGTATGTAACAGGCAGAAGGAGGCATGGAAGACCCCACAAAGAATATATATTCTTGCTCAGGATCACTAACCAAGTCGATTAAGTCATGTCTGTCTGTCTGTCCGGATGTCTGGATGTCTGGATGTCTGTATGTCCAGATGAACACAAAGAACTCAGCTATTATAAAAGCTAGAGACACCAAATTTGGCATAAAGGTTTCTGTTGATCCGGGACAGGGTGAAGTTTATTTCAAATGTTGGGTGCCACGCCCCCCGCCCACGCAAATCAATAATTTCATCATTTAAGCTGATTTGCGAGCGACATATAATAGATACAACATTCTGAGTAAGACCATACTTAGCTAATTATAATACCAACATAACGTCAAAATTTCAATCCGATCAGACAACAAACACAGAAGTTATTAAACAAAAACCTTGTTCACTTTGATTTTGTATACAGACCAGCAAGCAGTGACGTCATTGCAATGCTCATGTAGGAAAGAAAAGGAAAGAGAATGCGTGCGCGTAGCGGCATCAGTTGTTCTTCTCTTCTTTTCTATGCACGCGCATAGAATTCAAACGCACACACACACATATGTACATATATTTGTGCTTGACCAATGAAATGATACACGTATATACACATATTCATACACAGACGCATATAAAGGCTTACGTTACGATATTTCTATTAAGTAGAAGTATTGTACAATTATTGACTCTTTACGTTTCAAAAAGGTCGAAGGGTATCCCACTGTCGCGTGCCGCTCGACTGTTGCTTTTCTTACTTGTTTTCTTTTGTCTGTCAAACGAATTCAATAATAAGAATATAAAATTTATATTTTTAAAGTTTTCCAAATAAAGCAGAATTTTCATTATAAATAACGGAATAATAATCCATGGCCTACTACAGTCAGCACCTGACTGTAGCGTTCGACTGGTTTAGCAGTGCCAACATTTTTTCGGACATCATTCTGACTGTTTTTAGCCCATGGATTTTAAAAAAATTCATGGACTACTATGTTTGTCGGAACGCAAATGTGCGTAACAGGCAGAAGGAGGCATCTCTGACCCCATAAACTATATATATTCTGAATCAGTATCAATAGCCGAGTCGATTGAGCCATGTCTTTCTGTCTGTCTTTCTGTCTGTCTGTCTGTCTGTATGAACACCTGGATCTCAGAAACTATAAGGGCTAGAGTCTTCAAATTTTGTGAGAATATCAGTGTATGTTGCAGTGTCTCAAAGTTATTTGAAATTTGGCCACGCCACTTCCCGCCTCTGTAAATCAGTAATAACAATTTAATATACACAATATAAACCCAACAACAAAAGTTGTCCATCTCACATGACAAATACATTACCACGGGTGTTTTCTAAAAATTTCATTTAAATCGCACTAAAAATAAGTTAGATATGATCCCAATTAAACTCAATTTGAACGTTTACTTATGCGCATATTAAGGTCTAATTTACAGTTATTTAATTAAATATCAATAAAAATGGTTTTCAAAAATTAAATCTCATGTTTTTTTTTTGCAATAGTTAAGACAATCAATAAGTTACGAATGTTAGACCGGGACGCTGATACATGCATGTCTGCACTTGCACATTTATGTTTCGTCGTCCCGCTCTAACACAATTCAACTGCCGTATTCGGAGTAAGTACGCAACTGTCAGATTTGTGCAACATTCGGCAATTTATAAACTATTGTTATGTTGCTGTTTAAATTATTTAATAGAAAAGAAAGAAAAAAAGGAAAACTCGTCACACCTTGATCGCGGCAGGAATCGAACCCGAGCACTACTGTCAAAATCATTGGTCTTCGAATCCGGCACACACTCCACAAAGCTACTGTACAACTTCACAACAATTTATTGCCCTCTCGCTCTATCTAATCCTTATACTTCTTGTCTATTCGCTTTTGCATTGTTTATGTGTTTATATGGTCTTCTCTTGTCTGTCAAATGAATTAAATAATGGGAATATAAAATTTATATTTTTAAATTTTTCCAAATAAAGCAGAATTTTCATTATATATAACGGAATTATAATCCATGGCCTTCTACAGTTAGCACCTGACTGTAGCGTTCGATTGGTTTTTTAAATCTTTTGCTTAACTTGGCTAAGCGTTGGAGGTATTTTTTGTTTGATCGCCTTGCTGTGCCTCGACTCACAACTTGTTGATGATAGCCAAGAATACAAAAAGATTTTTTTCAGAATTTTTTCACTAGATTTACTTGGACTCGCGGACGGCTCGAAGGACCAAAAAATGTAAAGAAAAGACACTTCTTCACACTTGTACGAGTTTATTTCAACTGATCTTAAAATCTAATACGGTGTTGTAAGGAACCGCGGTGGTGTTTATTTTACTTATAATTCTATTTATATATGCTGCACTTGAAAGACGCAGCGAGGGATAATATTATGTAAGACAAGTACAGGATAATTGCGATCCCTTCTCATGTATCGTACGTGAGGTCGTAAAATTTTTATTCCCTGTCATAAAAATAGATAAGGGATCCCTGCATGAGGCAAAATCCTGTACCTGCTGGTACAGGCCACATTATAAGGTTCTCTAAACGTGAACGTGAGGTAAAAGATCGAGTTAAAGCAGATGTAGTAAATGCAATACATTGCAGTCTGCCAGTTCTCGCCCTTTATTCAAAACAAACTGGTTGAAAGTTATCCCTCGACAATATTTAGACACTGCAAATCCTGGGTTCAAGATATAACTGATGGTACCAAACAAAGAGAGATAGTAACAACTGAACATAACAGGGCTAATAGGTAGACTCGCGCAAGAGATCACGGCAAATTGCAGGATCTGTTCTAAGGCTAAATACGATAGGCACCTAGCAAAACACCTTCTGAGAGAAACACCAATACCGTCGGGTGTAGGTCAGGCACTTTACATTGATATATTCTCAACCAATAAAAAATCATTTCTGACTTGTGTAGATAAATTAACAAAGTTTTCAATTTCAAGAGCAATAGTGGATGTAAAAATTCACATACAAAAACAATATTCTGCGACAATGAAAAATCATTAAATTCTGAGACGATCAAATCTTCTGGCGTGTGAGATTGTTGTTTTGTATACACCACAAGTATTTACTATATGATAGACTAAGAAAGTTCGTGCACTTCTGGCTTCTCTCTGGTCTAAGCTCGTCGTATGGGGTGTGGGTTCTTTTTCTTGTACGCGCTATGGGAAAATTAATGATTAAGTGCACTACGGAAATGAAAATCGACAACTAAATTGTATTGAGATAAACCACACTGTTTATGGATGCTATATGCTGGTCATATTGTGCGAGGATACTATGCTCTTGATCGTATCCCGCTCTGTACCCTCCCTGCCATGATAGCTCGCGGACTTCTCGGCTATCCCTAGTTAAATACTATGTATAAGTATTATATTTCACTATCATGGGCGTTCATTTGGTCGGCGATGAACCTCAATAAATTATTAAACTGGCATGATTAGGTGAACCTTATAATTCAGTTTTTTATTAACGCGAAAGTATTTTGAGATTTCATGTTCAAATTTTAAGGTTAATAATAATTCGTAACGAAAAGAGTAAAAAACTATATAAATGAACGCGCAGTAGCTTCACCTCTCATTATAACAAGGGTCTTTTATAATAATTTCATATACACATATGTTTATGTGGACCACTACAAAATAACATAACTATGGTGCATTGGCAATGCAAATGGCATACCGTGGATAATATCAATTCATAGACATTTGGTTACTCACAGAAAATATCCGCTCGATCGATGGGCCCGTCGAAGTAGCTGCTGTGCTGTTTTGGAAGTATTTTATATAAATATAATGTCAATGTAGTTATACGTGTGTGTCCATATTTATATGCTTGTATTTAGGTGCTACTGCGAGCTGTACATGTTTCAAATTGCCTTAGGATTATACGTGTACGAAAGACGGTATTAGATAGAGTTTAATTGAAAAGATGAGCAGTCGCTCTGCTGGCAAAGTTACGCAGCAAATAGCGCCGCTGTTTTCAAATGTTCCAGAACTTTGGCTTTTGGTTTTATATAAATAACTCGGTTTCTCAATTAAAGTATTTATGAATATATTGTATTTTAAAAATATATTCTTTACAAAAGTTTATGATCTTTAAGAGTTTATACACACGCTTCGGTGCTAGTCTGCGCTGTGAACTGACGAAAAATGTGAATGCACGTTGAATTCGCCCTCCTTTATAGACAACGAGAGAGAACATTTGCCATTCCAATGCACGCGGTATTAGAACGGTTGTTGCCAAAAGAAACGGTTGATCATCTTATTTCTTTATGTTCCCTTTTTCTATCTGCATTATGCGAGAGCATGGAAATGAGACGACGGCAAATTAGGAATTGTCACTTGAGTGCGACGAATTATTTAAGCGCCTTTTGATAATTCGAATTTAAGAGAGTTAATGAGTGCAAGCTAGACATCGGCCACTACACCACAGATAATGCTGCGACAGATGTATCTCGAGTAGTCATTAACTGAAGAAAAACAGTGCAAAGGTCGAGCTTGCCTTAAACTTTGATGTCTTTTAAGTGGTGGACTCCTAGCTTTTTGCCTGCTTCGTTTTGTAATTCATAATATGCTGGACTAAGCTGTTTAACAACTGAAGCCTTTACAAATACCGGGGCAAGTTTACTGCTGAAATTCTTAGCAGCACTGCTCTGCGCGAAATTTCTGGCATAAGCTATGTCTCCGACTTTTAGTCGAAGTGGTCTACTTCTTAAATTGTATCGTCGAGCGTTTATGTCGTGAGTGTGGTCTATGTTAACTTTGGCCTTTGCGCGAGCCAATTGCATCACGTCTGGCCGCTTCAAAGTTGTGTCGTCGGACAACAAATTCAGCTTGCGCAAAAGTTCATAATCTTGCCCATTGAGCATCATATTTTGCCCGAAGCATAAGTAATACGGAGAATATCCGGTGCTTCTATGAATATTAGCTCTTATTGACGCATTAATTTCATTTAGATTCATATCCCAATTGATATGTTCTTTACCAATGTACGCTCTAATGGCAGCTAAGACTGAGCGGTTCAGCCGTTTACATTCGCTTGTGGCGAATAAATGGCTATACAAATCTGAAATATCCTGATTTGAATCGTGATCCATTGTCGGTCAATACTGTCTCTGGGACTCCAAATGTATAAAACACATTTTCCAAAAACTCGCAGATCTTGCTGGATGTGAATTTCTTTAATGGTTGTAGGAAGTGAAATTTAGTATTGTGATCCACCACGATTAAAAGTCCTATATTTCCACTTTTTGATCTTGGATATGGGCCTAAAATGTCCAAATACAACTTTTGGAAAGGTCTGTCTGATGACATTGGCTTTCCCATTGGAGGTCTAAGAATCATATTAGCACTTTTAGTGGACTTGCATATCGAACACTTTGCTACGAAATTACGAATTTGCATAACCATGCCAGGCCAAAATAGATAGCGTTTTAACTTAGCGATAAGTCTGGCTGTACCGCAATGTGCTGAATCTGGAGGATCGTGTGCTCTATGAAGAACATCGTTTATCAAACCATTTGGAATCCAAAGTTTCCAAGATTCTGCTTCCTGCTTTTCTTCTCCACTAGCAAACTCTGTTCGTTTGTATAAAAAGTCATCACAAATTTTCAAATCCGGCAATTTAGATTGATTCTGAATGACGTTTTTCAATAAATTGAGATATTCCAGTGATTTAAATTCCTTAGATTTTAGATCAATTATTGGGCCAGAATCTGTAAATTCAGAGACTTCGTTTTCGTCTCGGCGCGATAAAGCGTCGGCAACGACATTACGGGAACCTTTTCTATGCTGAATTGTACATTCTAAACCGCGTAATTGCAATGCCCATCTGGCCAAGCGCCCTGTAAGATCTTTTTGGTTTAACAAACATTTTAGAGAAGCATGGTCAGTGATTACTAC
>JAECXB010001437.1:0-11276 GCA_018151435.1 Zaprionus africanus
TATTTAAAATTAATTTATGTGAATAAAATAAATAAATAATTATTTATTACTAGGATATATTTTCTCAGACGGAGGAAAATATATTTGATAATTTTTGCAATGTTGCAGAGCCTTGTAATACCACAACACAGTGCACAATGAGACGATAAATAAAAAATAAGTGATATTTAATATTTGAGCTAGTGCAGCCCTGGAACAATAACACTGAGTGAAATGAAAAAAAGTGGTGGTCGGTCAATTGTGATCGAACTGCGATCACTAAGGCTGAGAAAGGTAAACACAGAATAATTTATTTACCTAAATGTATTTCAAAATTAAATTTAAGTGTTGATTTATCCCCTTTTTTTAAAAAACGAAATAAGATGTCTGTATGGTGAATATAATTAAATATTTATATGTGTATTAATTTACTTATAAAACTATTTGTGTTTGTTGTGCCGGTGCAGCCGAATTATTGCTGCCGGTCAAATTTTATTGATTTTTAAAAAATGAAATGGAAAAAAAATGGAAGGCGACTGTTATTCTTTTTTTATTAAATTGGGATGTACAATTGCCGCTTGAGGGACCTTGGCAATGTATTTTAATGGGCAACGCATAGTATGTGATAAATATAAATATGTATGTATATTACACATATATACATTAATATACGACTTTTACATGATTAAAGGAGATTTATGTACCTTTGTTCAAAAAAAGGGGTAGGAGAAGGTACAAACATATATGTGGCAGAGCTTTGCAATTAAAATACAATGGATAAGCTGTGTGTAATTTATATTTTCATACATATATATATATACATATGTATGGAACACTTTGGAAGATAGCAGTCGTCTGTAAGTAAGTATGTGCTTACAAATGCAGCACATATATATGTACATACAAAGATGCCGGTGTCGCAAATTGCGAGGTTAGAAGGAAAAGGAGAAGAGATCTCTCTTTTCACAAAGGATAAGTAAATAATTTAGTACTTATCTGTGGGGGATCCTGACGACATGCCGTTTTCCTTTGGTTTGAGCGGAGTGGGGGGACGATGATCCAGCGGCTCGAAGGACCAATGATTGTAGTGGCGGCCATGAAAAGTATGGTCTCCCTTCTTTGGGGGGATCGTAGATGGGGTGTGAAGATTATCGTAGAAAATTGACCGTCACGAAAACAAATCGAATAAAAAGACACAATTCGGGGCGCGTGGCGTTCACTTCACTTTATATTTTTCATTATATGCCTACCTTTTGGCTGCAAGTTCCGGCCTAAACATTATGTATGTTTTGATTATACCCTTCGACCATTGAAAATTGTCAAAAAGGGTATACAAACTTTGTACAAATGTATGTCACAGGCAGAAGAAGGCGTGGGAGACCCCACAAAGTATATTTATTCTTGCTCAGGATCAATAGCCAAGTCGATTAAGCCATGTCTGTCTGTCTGTCCGGATGTCCAGATAAACACAGAGATCTCAGCTATTATAAAAGCTAGAGATACCAAATTTGGCATGAGGGTTTCTGTTGATCCGGGACAGGTGAAGTTTATTTCAAATGTTGGGTGCCACGCCCCCCGCCCACGCAAATCAATAATTTCATCTTTTAAGCTGATTTGCGAGCGACATATAAAATATACAACATTCTGCGTAAGACGACACTTAGCTAATTATAATACCAACATATTGTCAAAATTCCAATCCGATCGGAAAACAAACACAGACGTTATTAAATAAAAACCTTGTTCGCATTGATTTTGTATACAGACCAGCAAGCCGTGACGTCATTGCAATGCTCATGTGGGAAAGAAAAGGAAAGAGAATGCGAGCGCGTAGCGCCATCTGTTGTTCTTCTCATCTTTTCTATGCACACGCATTTCTTGCTTTTAAACGCACACACACACATACATACATTTGTGCATGAACAACGAAATGATACACGCATATACACGTATTCATACACAGACGCATATAAAGGCTTACGTTACGATATTTCTATTAAGTAGAAGTATTGTCAATTATTGACTCTTTATGATTCAAAAAGGTCAAAGGGTATCCCACTATTGTGTGCCGCTCGACTGTTGCTCTTGTTTTTATTTATTTTTGTTGATATATACTCTTTTTTGGATTTATTTTATTGTATATTTCTTATTACACAAATTTTTCAGTCGCAATTTTTAGGCCATGGATTTAAAAAAAGCCATGGTCTACTGTGTTTGTCGGAACGCAAATGTGCGTAACAGGCAGAAGGAGGCATCTCCGACCCCATAAATAATATATATTCTGAATCAGTATCAACAGCCGATTCGATTGAGCCATGTCTGTCTGGCCGTCTGTCTGTCTGTCCGTCTGTCCGTCTGTATGAAAGCCTGAATCTCAGCAACTATAAGAGCTCGAGCCAACATACGTGGATATCCGGGTGTCTCAAAGTCTTTTTTGAAATTTGGCCACGCCCCTTCCCGCCTCTGTAAATTAGTAATAACAATTTAATAAACACAATATACACCCAACAACCAAAGTTATACATCTCACATGACAAATAACTTTCCACGGGTGCTTTCTGAAAATTTCATTTAAATCGGACCAAAAATAAGTGAGATATGATCCGAATTAAACTCAATTTGAACGTATACTTATGCGTATATTAAGACCTGATTTACCAAGAAGGGAACTTGGAAGAGAGCTGGAGCGTCTATGCGTAGTCGTGGATACAATAAGGTGTTCCTTTGTGTCTTTACCACATTCAATTGGCATAACAAGCTTTAAAAAAAAGCGGAATAAAATGCAATTGATGCTGGGACGGAGCTAGAAACTTGAAAGAGCGTACTCGGAACTTTATCGAAACTATTGAGCGAGGAATACATTGATAATTTACAAGGCAAGAAGTTCTTTTGAAAAAATTATATAAATTGTTGACTAACAGCCTCATATTTTCAAACCCATCCGTCAAGTTCTTCCAAGCAGAAGAGAAACCCTCATTCGTGAGAGGGAATTTGGACACGATTGCCTTTGCTTCGCCACTGGTGTTTACATTTAAATGGAACAATTTCTCGATCTGACTTAAGCCGGGATCGGAAATGTAGACCGCTGTGAACAGATCACGGAAAGTTGGCCATTTAAGACAGTCACTACTGAAAACTTCGGCATCGAAAGTTAGTGACCGGTTGCTTCGTGGTGCTGCAGGTGCTCGAGGGGGAGCCGTTGCGGTCTCTATACTCTCATTTAATTGAGAGGCAAGCTCACCTGTTGTTCTTCTCACCTTTGCTATGCACACGCATTTCTTGCTTTCAAACGCACACACACACATACATACATTTTTGCTTGACCAATGAAATGATACACGCATATACACGTATTCATACACAGACGCATATAAAGGCTTACGTAACAATATTTCTATTAAGTTAAAGTATTGTACAATTATTGACTCTACGTTTCAAGAAGGTCGAAGGGTATCCCACTGTCGCGTGCCGCTCGACTGTTGCTCTTGTTCATTATATGCCTACCTTTTGGCTGCAAGTTCCGGCGTAAACATTATGTATGTTCTGATTATACCTTTCGACCATTGAAAGTGGTCAAAAAGGGTATACAAACTTTGTACAAATGTATGTCACAGGCAGAAGAAGGCGTGGGAAACCCCACAAAGTATATTTATTCTTGCTCAGGATTACTAGCCAAGTCGATTAAGCCATGTCTGTCTGTCTGTCCGGATGTCCAGATGAACGCACAGATCTCAGCTATTATAAAAGCTAGAGATACCAAATTTGGCATGAGGGTTTCTGTTGATCCGGGACAGGTGAAGTTTATTTCAAATGTTGGGTGCCACGCCCCCCGCCCACGCAAATCAATAATTTCATCTTTTAAGCTGATTTGCGAGCGACATATAAAATATACAACATTCTGAGTAAGACTACACTTAGCTAATTATAATACCAACATATTGTCAAATTTCCAATCCGATCGGACAACAAACACAGACGTTATTAAATAAAAACCTTGTTCGCTTTGATTTTGTATACAGACCAGCCAGCTGTGACGTCATTGCAATGCTTATGTTGGAAAGAAAAGGAAAGAGAATGCGAGCGCGTAGCGCCATCTGTTGTTCTTCTCATCTTTTCTATGCACACGCATTTCTTGCTTTCAAACGCACACACATACATACATTTGTGCATGAACAACGAAATGATACACGCATATACACGTATTCATACACAGACACATATAAAGGCTTACGTTACGATATTTCTATTAAGTAGAAGTATTGTCAATTGTTGACTCTTTACGATTCAAAAAGGTCGAAGGGTATCCCACTATTGTGTGCCGCTCGACTGTTGCTCTTGTTAGGCCATGGATTTTAAAAAAATTCATGGTCTACTGTGTTTGTCGGAACGCAAATGTGCGTAACAGGCAGAAGGAGGCATCTCCGACCCCATAAACTATATATATTCTGAATCAGTATCAACAGCCGAGTCGATTGAGCCATGTCTGTCTGTCCGTCTGTCCGTCTGTCTGTCTGTATGAACACCTGGATCTCAGAAACTATAAGAGCTAGAGTCTTCAAATTTTGTGACAACATACGTTTATATTCAGGTGTCTCAAAGTTTTTTTGAAATTTGGCCACGCCTCTCCCCGCCTCTGTAAATCAGTAATAACAGTTTAATATACACAATATACACACCACAACAAAAGTTGTACATCTCACATGAAAAATACCTTTCCACGGGTGTTTCCTGAAAATTTCATTTCAATCGGACTAAAAATAAGTGAGATATGATCCGAATTAAACTCAATTTGAACGTATACTTATGCGCATATTAAGACCTAATTTACGCATCATACCGAAGTTCGAATCTAGCTTCGGACACACAGCATAAAACAAAACATTTTATTTGCATAGAATGGTAACAGAATTGCCAGCTCACAATGCAACTTTGCCGATCGGAAAATAAATGGGGTTGTGGCTTAGTGGTTAGAGTGGCGGACGGCACTTCTTAGAGAGTTCGTATGTTCGTGCGTGAGCGAGTTCGAGTCCTAGCGGAGGCTAGCGCAATTTTTTATTTTAATTACTTTTTTTGGTTTTTTTATTTATATAAACTAAAAAGGAAAACAACAGCCGAAAACTACAACCTCTACCTTAATTCTAAATTATTTAACTAAATAGCAATCAAAATAAATTTCATATTTTTATGCAATAGTTAAGACAATCAATGTACACGAATGTTAGAGCGGGATGCCGATACATGCATGTCTGCATTTGCACATTTATGTGTCGGCATCCCGCTCTTACACGCATCAATTGCCGTATTCCGCACACATACGCAACTGTCAGATTTGTGAAACATAGGGCAACGTTTATAAAAGTGTTCTAATTAAATATGTTGCGTACCAAAAATTAAATTAGTGTTTGTTAAGCTTTTAAATTATTTAATAGAAAAGAAAGAAAGAAAGGAAAACATATCACGCATTGACCGCGGCAGCAATCGAACCCGAACAATGTCAACATCATTGGTCTTCGAATCCGGCACACACTCCACTAAGCTACTGCACAACTTCCGCTGCCGCGACTCCTGTTTGCCATTATGATCTAATGCTTATACTTCTTGTCTATCCGTCCTTGCATTATTTATGTGTTCTTCTTCTTCTACCTGTCAATCGAATTTGGCGTGTCGTTCGAATTAAATAATAAGAAGATAAAATTTATATTTTTAAATGCTTAAATTCAAACAAACCAAAATTTTCATTATAAATAAGGGAAAATAAATTATACACGGTATACCATGATAATCCATGGCCTTCTACAGTCAGCACCTGACTGTAGCGTTCGACTGGTTTTTATTTATTTTTGGATTTATTTTATTGTATATTTCTTATTACACAAATTTTTCAGTCGCAATTTTTTAGGCCATGGATTTAAAAAAATCCATGGTCTACTGTGTTTGTCGGAACGCAAATGTGCGTAACAGGCAGAAGGAGGCATCTCCGACCCCATAAATAATATATATTCTGAATCAGTATCAACAGCCGATTCGATTGAGCCATGTCTGTCTGGCCGTCTGTCTGTCTGTCCGTCTGTCCGTCTGTATGAAAGCCTGGATCTCAGCAACTATAAGAGCTCGAGCCAACATACGTGGATATCCGGGTGTCTCAAAGTCTTTTTTGAAATTTGGCCACGCCCCTTCCGGCCTCTGTAAATTAGTAATAACAATTTAATAAACACAATATACACCCAACAACCAAAGTAATACATCTCACATGACAAATAACTTTCCACGGGTGCTTTCTGAAAATTTCATTTAAATCGGACTAAAAATAAGTGAGATATGATCCGAATTAAACTAAATTTGAACGTATACTTATGCGTGTATTAAGACCTGATTTACCAAGAAGGGAACTTGGAAGAGAGCTGGACCGTCTATGCGTAGTCGTGGATACAATAAGGTGTTCCTTTGTGTCTTTAGTACATTCAATTGGCATAACAAGCTTTAAAAAAAGCGGAATAAAATGCAATTGATGCTGGGACGGAGCTAGAAACTTGAAAGAGCGTACTCGGAACTTTATCGAAACTATTGAGCGAGGAATACATTGATAATTTACAAGGCAAGAAGTTCTTTTGAAAAAATAATATAAATATTATTTTATAATTATCGATATATTTTATTGAGTAATAATAAAATCGAAACAATTCTTATACTCAGCGTGAAACTCTGAGAGAAGGAAAAGCAAAATAATTTATTTAAAAAATAATATTATAATGTTATTACTAGAATTTATTTTCTAATTAAATGTTGAGTACCAATCAATTTAAAAAGTATTGTTTGTTAAGCTTTTATATTAATTAATAGAAAAAAAGAAAAAAAAATGAAATCTTGTCACACATTGATCGCGGCAGCACTCGAACCCGAACACTGTCAACATCATTGGTCTTGGAATCCGGCACACACTCTGCTAAGCTACTCTACAGCTTCCTTTGCCGCCACTTCTGTTTCCCATTACCGAAAAATGCATACAACTTAATGCCCTCTCGCCCTACCTAATGCTTATAATTCTTGTCTATTCGCTTTTGCATTGTTTATGCGTTCTTCTTCTTCTGTCTGTCAATGGAATTTGTGCGTTTCGTTCGAATTAAATAATAATATAAAATTCAAATGTAGCAGCTGAGCACCCTAGCACACTGCAATAAGCATATCTGTTAAATAACATACTCTGTAAACATTATACATATATACACACTTTGTAAATATTAGCCAGAAGTAAACATAACGACATATCTGCCCTTTTTGGTTCTGGAAGTGGTGCCTAGAAAGTTTTTTTCACACGCTGAAGCAGAAACTTTTACCATCTTAGCTGGTAGATCTTTGACAACCGGAAACTTGGTTGGAAGAAGATCAAGCCTTTGTTCTGTGCTGATCATGATCCTCGTCGAAAAGGACAAGACGGTCGAAGGATTCGACTTTGCTACTGGTCCAGTGAGGACCCTGCCGAATATGATCTCTTGACCGAGCAGAGTTCGACATACTTTGGATACAGAGCCACTCTTGATAATAGATGGAAGAAGGTCGGCTCCTAAGAGCACGTCTATTTGAGAGCTCTGGTGGAAATGCGGATCAGCAAGTTGGAGGTTTGGCAGGTCCTTCAGAAGATCCTTGGCAAATGAATAGGATGGAAGGTTACCAGCCAATTGGGGACGAATAAAGGCTGCAGTTCCTAGCTGTAACCTGGGTATGATCGGGGAACCAATCTGAAAGTGGCACAACTTTTGTGGATTGGCTGAGATGGTTTGATTTAAGCCAGCTACTTGGACTTGCACGGCTTGATACGAGGGCTTTATCATGTTAAACATACGTTCGGAGATGAACGTAGCCTCTGATCCTGGATCGATCAGTGCACGTGACTTATGAGTCATGCCCAAATGGCAAATATTTATGAAATTGGACCTTTCATCAACAGCCATTTGGAGAAAGGGCGGACACAGACGTATAGGATGGTTCTCCTTGAGCAAAGTTTGCAGGTTTGTGGTTTGCCCACAACCTTTGTCTCAAAGGAGTTGAGAGGAGTCCGGGCTTGTGCCCTGGCAGTATTATAATTTCAAAATAAATGAATTGAAGAATGATACGTGAAAAACGTTCGTGCTATATATTCCTTAAATTATGTTATTAAAAAAGATACAGAAAATAGAAGAAGAAATGTTAAAAAAGTTCAGTGCTTGATATTTTCATAAATATTAATTTTTCTAGTTTTTTCTTAGACGGGCTGTCCGGGCAAACAAGTCCATAGTCCGGGCATTGCCCGGGCTTGCCCGTACGTGGCTACGGGCCTGTAGGAGGCTCTTTTCGAGCAGGAGTGACAACGTCAGCCTTGGGAGTTTAGACGAGCATAGGAAGACTAAAAGACAATCCCAGTTCTCTGTGCTAATTTTGGAGTGGTCTAGAGCCGTTAAGCAACTTTGTATTGTGCTTTGAAGTATTTGGATGGCGGCTCCAGACTCCTGAGAGACTGACGGAAGGTTGAAGAGGATTTTTAGTTGGCTGTTGACTAACAGCCTCATATTTTCAAACCTATCCGTCAAGTTCTTCCAAGCAGAAGAGAAACCCTCATTCGTGAGAGGGGTTTTGGACACGATTGCCTTTGCTTCGCCACTGCGACAAATTTACTTGAGGTGACATCCTTTTTGGTACAGGAATTTCAGCAAAATCTTCAAACTGATGTCATTTATACTGATTTCAGTAAAGCTTTTGACTCAGTAAATCATTCCCTCCTTGCAGTAAAGCTTAAACTTCTTGGTTTCTCGCCTAAACCTTTTAGTTGGATTGTAAGTTATCTGACTGACAGATCGCAAATGGTTGTTTTTAAAGATTGCCTTTCAAACCCACTTCATGCCACCTCTGGTGTTCCTCAGGGGAGCCATTTAGGACCCCTTCTATTCACTCTTTCATTAATGACCTTCCGCTTGTCATTCAATCTGCTCGCACTTTTAAGTATGCAGATGATGTTAAGCTGTCTTTCTGTCACTCTTACTTACAAGCTGACCTAGATAGTTTTCAATCATCGTGCCGTGCAAATTTATTAATTCAGAATAGTTCTAAATGCAAGCTGATGACATTCTACCGAACCAGCCCTGAGTTGGTATCCTATACACTTTGTGGTTTTGCCTTAGAAAGAATTGCCTTAGCTGACGATTTTGGTATCCGTCTGGACCGTAAACTTAAGTTTTCGGAACATATTTCTACTATGGTCATTAACTCTATGGGAATGCTTGGCTTTATTAAGCGATGGTCTAAGGAGTTTGACGATCCTTATCTAACAAAGACCCTTTATACCTCATTTGTTCGTCCAATTTTGGAGTACAGATCTACGTTTGGTGTCCCCAGAATTTTCGCCTTGCGAGGTCTAAACTGGGATGTAGATATAAGACTTCCTCCTTATACAAATAGACTTAGATTATTTAATTTACCCTCCTTAGCTAACCGTAGAACTGTGCTTGGTGTAGTTTTTATGAATAACCTTATCCAAGGCGACGTTGAGAGTGTTGACCTGGTTAGCCCATGTAGAACTACCCGTAACTTATTACCACTGACTTTGCCTAATTGTAGATCGAACTATGCCCTGCATGAACCATTCAGGGTATTACCATATGTTCTGATTTTAATAAGTACTCCTTCATATTAACAAATACAAATTCTATACCAGCCTTAAAATTGAAACTTTTGTCCTACCTTGGTAGAAGTTAAATTTTCCTCGAAACGCCTGTCTATTTTTTTCATAGATTCTATTGTGCATGCTCGCGTTTATGACACTGTCCCTCGGTCGGTTGGGCGTTTCTTGACATATACTAACTTTTTACTAATACTATTAACTTTTGTGATCTGATTGGATTTTTCTGGGTTTTCCCCAATTCTTTGCAACAAATGTTAGATCGGTTATATCTTTGTCTATCCCAGATTATATTAAATTAACTTAAATTAAAATTAATTTTAAAAAAATTAAAATAATCTTAGATGTTTTAAAACTTTACTTTATGCTTTAATTTTTTATAAATTTTTCACTTTATAAAATATTCTTTTGTCAATTCAGTCGACTACATTTAGTTGAGTTTAAATTAATTAAATAAAATAAAAATAAATTTATAAAGGATAATGAAGAGTTTAAGCCATTGTCATGCTCTGTTAAAACGGCTGATGGAAAGTCACAGCAAATAATTGGCCGACTTACTACGACATGAAAAAGAAATTTCGTTTTACATTGCGCCGTCTCTATCGCAATCGCTCTACCTAGGTATCGATTTCTGGAAAGCTTTTGACTTGCTTCCACACTGTCTTTTTGTTGCGACCATTTTTTTTTTTTGACATAATTGGACGTTGAATACAATGACTGTATTATCAAGTGGTCCAACGACACCAAGCCGATGCTTGTACCGCGCGGAAACCAAACGAAGTCCACCTCCCGCCTAACCGACCGAGAGGTACCGTCGCACAACGGACGACACGGAACCGCGGTAGAAACGCGACTAGAGACGCGAGGAGAAACTAACGCGAAATGGAAAGAAACTAAAATAAAAAAGAAGAGGCGATAGAACGCGGCATGCTTATAGGGAAAAAAAAGAAAAAACATAGAATAGAATATCGAGGGCGCATTTTTCAGTCCGAATGGCATTCGAGTGTACTCATTATGTCTATTCTTGGTTAAAAAAAACTGTTTTTAGAATTGAGTTTCATCCATTTGGATTTGATGAAAACCTTTTGCTAAATCTATGGTAGTGAAATATTGTGATCAACCGAGTTTATCCATTATTTCATCTATAACAGGAATTGGGTATTTGTCGTCCACGGTAAATTCGTTTAGTTTGCGATAGGTGAGCAATTAGGCGAGTTCGATTTTCGAATAATGCTTTGATTAACAATTTCCTTGATTTGGACTTCGACTTCTTTGTCGTAAGCTTGAGGATATTTACAAGGTTTCTTATAAATAGGATCTTCATGCTTTGTATTGATGACATGTTTGACAGTGCTTGTGAAGGTCAAATTTTCACCTTCTTTGTAATGAATGTCTTAATTTTTATAAAAAATTTCAGTAAGAGCAATTCGCTGCTCCTTGTTTAAGTGATCGTGTCTGAGTTCGTTTGATTCTTTTAACTCATTATACCCTTCGACCATTGAAAGTGGCCAAAAAAAGGGAATACTAACTTTGTGCAAATGTATGTAACAGGTAGAAGGAGGCGTGGGAGACCCCACAAAGTATATATATTCTTGCTCAGGATCACTAGCCAAGTCGATTAAGCCATGTCTGTCTGTCTGCCCTTTTT
>JAECXB010001438.1:0-23300 GCA_018151435.1 Zaprionus africanus
TATTATTGATACCGGATCTACAATTAATATAATAAAATCAAATTTCTTGATAGTATATGGTCCGATCGTTCGAAATCACAAAATAGTCATAACAAAAATAATGATCAAAACAAAAATAAGAATTACAGTCCAAATTATAACTAAGTGTCAAGTTCAACCATCCAAAACCAAAATTATAACAATACTAATGATAACAAGAAAATAATTTAAGCCAAAACATTACGCAGTTCTACCAAGAATTTAAACAGAAACTAGACCAAGCACAATTACAAAATACAACAAACTATCAAACAAATCAAGCCTCTTCAAGTGCTCCTAACCCAGCCCATAAAAGGCAAAGACCAAGTTCTAGTGGCCAATCAAGAATGGACACGTCCGAAAATTTTCATCAAAATGCCTCAGACGAAGAACAAGAACAAACCCGTTCATAAATATTGTTATGAACAATATAAAGCTTCGTTGTATTATTGATACCGGATCTACAATTAATATAATAAAATCAAATTTCTTGATAGTATATGGTCCGATCGTTCGAAATCACAAAATAGTCATAACAAAAATAATGATCAAAACAAAAAGTAAGAATTACAGTCCAAATTATAACTAAGTGTCAAGTTCAACCAGCCAAAACAAAAATTATAACAATACTAATGATAACAAGAAAATAATTAAAGCCAAAACACTACGCAGTTCTACCAAGAATTTAAACAGAAACTAGACCAAGCACAATTACAAAATACAACAAACTATCAAACAAATCAAGCCTCTTCAAGTGCTCCTAACCCAGCCCATAAAAGGCAAAGACCAAGTTCTAGTGGCCAATCAAGAATGGACACGTCCGAAAATTTTCATCAAAATGCCTCAGACGAAGAACAAGAACAAACCCGTTCATAAATATTGTTATGAACAATATAAAGCTCCGTTGTATTATTGATACCGGATCTACAATTAATATAATAAAATCAAATTTCTTAAATTTCCCTATTAAAACAAATAAGTTGAAGGTTCATACCATCAACGGTATAGTTACATTAAAAGCTAGTATTAGTTTGAAACCCAATAAGTTTTGCCCCACTAAACAAGTTTTTTATACCCTTCGACCATTGAAAATGGTCAAATAAGGGTATACTAACTTTGTGCAAATGTATGTAACAGGCAGAAGGCGGCGTGGGAGACCCCACAAAGTATATATATTCTTGCTCAGGATCACTAGCCAAGTCGATTAAGCCATGTCTGTCTGTCTGTCCGGATGTCTGTATGTCCAGATACACACAGATCTCAGCTATTACAGAAGCTAGAGACACCAAATACGACATGAAGGTTTCTGTTGATCCGGGACAGGTGAAGTTTATTACAAATATTGGATGCCACGCCCCCGCCCACGTAAATCAATAATTTAATCTTTTAAGCTGATTTGCGAGCGACATATAAAAGATACAATATTCTCAGTATGACTATACTTAGCTAATTATAATACCAACATAACGTCAAAATTCCAATCCGATCGGATAACAACCACAGAAGTTTTTAAGCAAAAACCTTGTTCGCTTTGATTTTGAATACAGACCAGCAAGCTGTGACGTCATTGCAATGCTCATGTAGGAAAGAAAAGAGAATGCGAGCGCGTAGCGTTATCTGTTGTTCTTCTCTTCATTTTTCTATGCACACGCATTTCTTGCATTCATACTCACACACACACACACTTACATACATCTGTACTTGACTAATGAAATGATACTCGCATATACATGTATTCATACACAGACGCATATAAAGGCTTACGTTACGATATTTCTATTAAGTATAAGTATTGTACAATTATTGACTCTTTACGTTTCAAAAAGGTCGAAGGGTATCCCAATGTCGTGTGCCGCTCGACTGTTGCTCTTGTTTTTATTTATTTTTGTTGATATATACTCTTTTTTGGATTTATTTTATTGTATATTTCTTATTACACAAAAACCTTGTTCGTTTTGATTTTGTATACAGACCAGCAATCTGTGACGTCATTGCAATGCTCATGTAGGAAAGAAAAAGAAAGAGAATGCGAGCGCGTAGTGCCATCTGTTGTTCTTCTTTTCAATGCACACGCATTTTTTGGATTCAGACGCACACACACACATATCTACATACATCTGTACTTGACTAATGAAATGATACTCGCATATACATGTATTCATACACAGACGCATATAAAGGCTTACGTTACGATATTTCTATTAAGTAGAAGCATTGTATAATTATTGACTCTTTACGTTTCAAAAAGGTCGAAGGGTATCCTACTGTCGCGTGCCGCTCATGTATTCATACACAGACGCATATAAAGGCTTACGTTACGATATTTCTATTAAGTAGAAGCATTGTATAATTATTGACTCTTTACGTTTCAAAAAGGTCGAAGGGTATCCTACTGTCGCGTGCCGCTCGACTGTTTATCTTGTTATTTCCATAATTATTCAGAAAATTATGATATGCTACTAGGTAGAGACTTCTTAGAAGATATCATTGCTCAAATCAATTTTAGCGAACGAAGTGTTAATTTAAACAATAACAACTTCTTGATGCACTACGAGAACGAGCAAAAGGTAAATTCAGAAGACGTTACCGACTGCATGAACTGTTTATAGCCACCATCAACTAATAACGAAGCAATAAACTATGCAATAGGAAATGAGTTGAAAGAATCAAATGAATTCAGACTTGATCATTTAATCAAGGAAGAGCGAAATGCTCTGACTAAAATTCTTCACGAATTTAAAGACATTCAGTACACAAAAGGTGAAAATTTGACCTTCACAAGCACTGGCAAACATGTCATAAATACAAAGCATGAAGATCCTATTTATAAGAAACCTTATAAATATCCCTAAGCTCACGACAAAGAAGTCGAAGTCCAAATCAAAGAAATGATTGATCAAGGCATTATTCGAAAATTGAACTCGCCTCATTGCTCACCTATTTGGATAGTACCAATGAAGAGTGATGCATCCGGTAAACAAAAGTTTAGGATAGTAATTGACTATCGCAAACTAAACGAAATTACCGTGGACGACAAATACCCAATTCCTGTTAAGGGTGAAATATTAGATAAACTCGGTAGATCTCAATATTTCACTACCATAGATTTAGCAAAAGGTTTTCATCAAATCCAAGTGGATGAAAACTCTATACCAAAAACAGCTTTTTCTACAAAGAATGGACATTATGAGTACACTCGAATGCCATTCGGACTGAAAAATGCACCCGCGACTTTTCAACAGTTAGACAAATGCGAATTTCTCAAAAAAGAAACAGAGTTTCTAGTGCACATTATGACAACAGAAGGTATAAAACCTAACCAAACAAAAATAAATGCAATTAAGAATTTTCCCATTCCCAAAACACCTAAGCAAATTAAGTCGTATTTGGCCTTTGCGGTTTTTACAGAAAGTTTATCCCCAATTTTGCAAATATTGCAAAACCAATGACCCAAAATCTTAAGAAAGGCGCCAAGACAAATGCCAATGATACAACCTATGTATCCGCTTTCGAGAAATTAAAATTTCTCATAATGTCCGATCCAATCTTACTATACCCTAATTTTGAGAAACCATTCTCACTGACTACAGATGCCAGCAATATTGCTCTTGGTGCTGTACTCTCACAGGATCATAAACCTGTTTGTTACGGATCTATGAATCAGTTCGTAATCATAATTTTGAAGCTCAAGTACCCATCGGGCGATTCTGGGATTAAGCTCGACTCTGTTTAATGTAAGCGTAAAAGAGTCGCAATAGGTTAGTATTTTAAAATGTACCCCTTGTAAATATATCCGAAATCTACGCAGGGCGTAGATAATCGCCAACGTTTCCAGCTCAAAGCTGTGATACTTTTCCTCAGTCTCTGTACTTCGCTTTAAAAAATAGAATACGGGATGGAGTCTCCCGTCTTCTTTCCTTTGCATTAAAACCGCACCGAAACCGTTAGCACTTGCATCGCAATGCAATTCAACTAATTTGTATGATTATAAATAGCTAATACGGGTGCTTATATCAACTTCTTCTTCAGATTCAAGAAACAGTCTAACTCTCTTTGTTCATAAGAAAATTTTTTGTCCTTAAAATGTTGAAAAGTGGTTTTGCTAACGTGGAGAAATCTTTTATAAACCTCCTAATATATGAACATAACCCTAAAATCTTTGGACGTTGTGTACTTTTTCAGGAATTGGAAAATTTGTAATTGCATCAAGACCTTTGTCATCTGTTCTAGTTCCTTCTTTAGTGATTAATAATCCAAGGTACTTTATGCTAGATTGCATAAACTCGCATTTTTCCATTCGAAGCTCTAACTTGTTGTTGACTAGTCTAATAAACACATCTTTTAATGTTCTTAAATGTTCTTCCATATTTGTACTGGCTATCATTATGTCATCCATATGTACGACGACTTTATTTTCCCTTTTTAAATTGCCCCAATAGAGTCACGAACGATGTGTATTTAACTGAATCATCGCCAACGAATACGTGAAAGTATCCATTTTTTAAATCCAGCTTTGAAAACACACTTTTATTCACTAACTTGTCTAGAAGATCATCTTTTAATGGCAATGGATAAAACCTTATTCAATTTTCTAAAGTCTATACATAAACGCAAATCTCCAGTTGTTTTCTTTACTAGCACAATGGGAGAAGCATTTTCTGAATCACTGTTTCTTATTATGCCTTTGGCTAGATATTCGTCTAATAGTTTTTGCAGCTGCTCTTTTTCACTAAAGGAAAGTCACCTGGGCGGGCAACTGAATGGTTTGGAGTTTTCTAAACTAATATTTATTTCGCATCTGGTAAATGAAGTATCTGGTCTTTTCGCGTTAACATATAATTCTTCGAACATTTTTACAAATTCACATTTTGTATATCTTACATCACCCCCACAATTATAGTCTACAAGCTGATCATCAACCACGTTAATGTTCAACAATTTAGTTTTAAAATTGTCTGCCAAAATTCTTCTTTTTCCATTTCGCTGTATCTCACCAACACATTGACTCTTTCTTTAATGCGATAGAAATTATTCCATCTGCCTGCTTATTGACTTCTCTATAACGGTTGTCTCATTACTCAGAGGCTTATCAATATTTTCATTTTCCTTTTTATTTTCCGTAGTAACTTCTTTTAACAATATATTTTCATCAATGGACACGTATATTGATAGCTTTTCTTAAATAGTTTCTTTTTCTAAAATTCTTTTCTTTTCCATAAAAGTTTCATTATCTGTAACAGTTGCATTTTTTTTCATTTTCCTTTCTTTCTCCACTTATCTATTTATTTTCAACCCTATACGGCAGTATAAAGATGGTTAATACCGAGCTCTGTGAGATTGTCACTGACAATGGTTTCGGGCACACCAAAACTGTAGATAATCTGTTGTAGTAAAAAATCCTGTACAGCTTTAGAAGTGAACTTTTAAAGAGGGCGTAACCAATGATACTTACTTACATGGTCAAGAACGATTAATAAGCCTACATGGCCATTTTTTCTGCGGGGATATGGGATCAATGTAGAGCCTTTTGAAAGGTCTACAGGTGGGATTATGAGCACCTATTGGAGGACGAAGCGTGTAATTTGGTGCTTTGTAACCTTTACATTTGTCGCATGAGCATACATATTCTCTCACATCTTTTGCCAAACCAGGCCAAAAGAGGTGACGACGAATCTTTTCAATGGTTTTATGCATCCCTGCATGAGCTGAAGTGCAACTATCATGCGCTTGTTTAAGAACATCAAGTCTGAGGCTTGCTGGAACCCATAATTTCCACGAATGTTTATCTTGTACTTCCTCTCCGGAAACATGCTCTGTGCAAATATACAAGTAGTTATCAATGATTTGCAGATCTGGAAATCTGGCTTGATTTTCGCTATAACGTGTCTTAAGCGTGGTATAAGTGGATTCTGAGAAGGCTTTCGAATTCAAATCAATGGTTGGGCTCATATCTAATTCTGCAATTTCATTCTCGCATAAGCGAGAGTGTGCATCGGGGACAACATGTTCCTTTCCTTTACGATGAGAGATTCAGAATGTATATTGCTGCAGGTGCAAAATCCAGCGAGCGAGTCTTCCAGTAACGTTTTGTTGACGCATAAGCCAAACCAAGCTTGAATGATCGGTGATTACTTCGAACTCTTGCAGTTGTAGATAACATCGAAACTTCTCTATAGCAAGGATGACAGCTATGGTAAACATTCACGTTCGGTGACGCTATAGTTACGTTGTACGCTACCTAATTTCTTTGACATATATGCAATAGGTTTCTCTTCCTTGTCATCGAAAAGCTGAGTTAGGACTGCGCCAATGCCAAAATCACTGGCATCGCAATATAAATAGAATTTCTTAGCAAAATCAGGATTGGTTAATACGGGGGCGGAGGTCAATACGATTTTTAACTTGTATATAGCCGACTGAGCTTTTGAAGTCCACACAAACTTATATTTTGTAGAAAGCACATTAGTAATGGGGCAGGAAATGTCTGCGAAGTTGTAAATAAATCGACGGTACCTAATTCCTAAAAATCCACGAACTTGTATTAGATTCTTTGGTGGAGGCCAATTAACGATACACGAGATTTTTGAAGGGTCAGTACAGATACACCCACTTCCAATTACATAACCAAGATAGGTAATGCTGGTAACGCAAAACTGGCTTTTAGCTATACTTAAAGTAATGTTGGCTTTGCGGAATTGCTCTGCGAGTCTAACTAAAACAACGAGATGCGAAGAAAAATCTTCCGAGACAACACAAAGGTCATCGAGATACCCTC
Source organism: Zaprionus africanus (assembly GCA_018151435.1). NCBI lineage: Eukaryota > Metazoa > Arthropoda > Insecta > Diptera > Drosophilidae > Zaprionus > Zaprionus africanus. Next base: position 6,794 of record JAECXB010001438.1, read on the forward strand.
TTCAAGTGCTCCTAACCCAGCCCATAAAAGGCAAAGACCAAGTTCTAGTATAAGTGTATATATTCTTGCTCAGGATCACTAGCCAAGTCGATTAAGCCATGTCTGTCTGTCTGTCCGGATGTCTGTATGTCCAGATACACACAGATCTCAGCTATTATAGAAGCTAGAGACGCCAAATTCGGCATGAAGGTTTCTGTTGATCCGGGACAGGTGAAGTTTACTACAAATATTGGGTGCCACGCCCCCCGCCCACGTAAATCAATAAATTCATCTTTTAAGCTGTTTTGCGAGCCACATATAAAAGATACAATATTCTCAGTATGACTATACTTAGCTAATTATAAAACCAACATAACGTTAAAATTCCAATCCGATCGGATAACAAACACAGTAGTTATTAAACAAAAACCTTGTTCGCTTGATTTTTGTATACAGTCCAGGGAGCTGTGACGTCATTGCAATGCTCATGTAGAAAAGTAAAGGAAAGAGAATGCGAAGTGCGTAGCGTTATCTGTTGTTCTTCTCTTCATTTTTCTATGGACTCGCATTTTTTGCATTCAAACGCACACACATTCATACATTTGTGCCTGACCAGTGAAATGATACACCCATATACACGCATCCATACACAGACGCATATAAAGGCTTACGTTATGATATTTCTATTAAGTAGAACTATTGTGCAATTATTGACTCTTTACGATTCAAAAAGGTCGAAGTGTATCCCAATGTCGCGTGCCGCTCGACTGTTGCTCTTGTTTAAGGATGGGGAAGTAGCATATGTACCATAGCTCACCACTTGTCCACACATACAACCCCACAAATACTCCCACATACATATACACTTGACCATTGTACTTAGCATATAAGACAAACATTTATGTTTATAACCAGAACCCATCCGCCTGCTTAGACATAAACATTTGTATCCCCCAATTCGGCGACAATTCCGCCTGCTTAGACATAAACATTTATCCCCAAATTCGGCGACAATAACAAGTCAGCCTTCTCCGATCATTTGTAAACATTCCCACGAAAGGGTCAAAACTGCTTACGCTGATCCGTTCCCATGCGCAATCCACTCAAGAGAGTGCCCAGCATCATGTAAACATAAAAGAGAGCCTTATGTACGCTCAAATATAGAAGTAAGTATGACTCAGCCAAAAGTTTGCTAATCGTCCAGTTTGTAGCTTTAAGTTGGATTTAATTCAAACTCCATTAAGGAACGACGAGAGTTGTCTCCGGGTTTCGCCTAAGTGTTTATTAGAAATAAAGTTATATTTTTTTCATAAATACTAACAGCGAACTTGTTATAATACATACATATATATATATAACACATACATACATTAACATACAATTTTGACTTAGTTAGGAGATTGTATGTACTTTTGTTCAAAAAAAAGTAGGAGAAGGTGCATACATACATGTGACAGAGGTTTGCAAATAAATACATAATGGATAAACTGTGTGTAATTTGTCTTTCAATACACATATATGTATGAAAATCTTTGGAAGATGGCAGTCGTCTGTAAGTAGCTATGTGCTTACAAATGCAGCACATATGTGCATACAGAGATGGCGGTCGCAGGAAGAATTATACACAGCCATATAAAATAAGTAAAAAATTTAGTACTTTTCAGTGGGGGATCCTGACGAGATGCCGTTTTCCTTTGTTTCGAGCGGTGTGGCGGGATGGTGATCCAGCGACGTATGTCCAAAATATAGATGAGATCCGGCTCGAAGGACCAACATTTGTATGTTAGTGGCGGCAATGAAAGTCTTCCTTTTATGGGGGGATCGTAGATCTTGAGGGATGAAGTCCTGCGAGTTTTGCCGTAAACAATTATGAAATCAACCAGTCGAACGCTACAGTCAGGTGCTGACTGTAGATGGCCATGGATTATTATTCCGTTATTTATAATGAAAATTCTGCTTTATTTGGAAAAATTTGAAAATATAAGTTTAATAATCTTATTATTCAATTCATTTGACAGACAAAAGAAGAACACATAAACAATGCAAAAGCGAATAGACAAGAAGTTTAAGCATTAGAGCGAGAGGGCAAAAACTTGATGTGAAATTGTACAGTTGCTTAGTGGAGTGTGTGCCAGATTCGAAGAGCAATGATGTTGACAGTAGTGCTTGGGTTCGATTCCTGCCGCGATCAATGTGTGACGAGTTTTCCTTTTTTTCTTCCTTTTCTATTCAATAATTTTAACAGCAACATATCAATACTTTTTAAATTTTTTGGTACGCAACATATTTAATTAAGTAGAACACTTTTATAAACATTGCCGAATGTTGCAAAAATCTGACAGTTGCGTAAGTACGCCGAATATGGATGTGTGTTAGAGCGGGACGCCGAAACATAAATGTGCGAATGAAGTCATGCATGTATCGGCGTCCCGCTCTAACATTCGTAACTTATTGTCTTAAACATTGCAAAAAAAAACATGAGATTTAGTTTTTGAAAACTATTTTTATTGATATTTAATTAAATAACTGTAGTTTTCCTTTAAGCTTAAAAGAATAAAAAAATAACCAAAAAAAAGTAATTAAAATAAACTTGCACCAGCCGGCCGCGCATGGGATTCTAACTCGCGCACGCAAGAACGCTGTCCGCCACTCTAACCACTAAGTCACCTCCTCATTTTTTGATCGATCGGCATTCTGAGCTAATTCTGTTACCATATTATGCAAAAAAGGTTGGTAAAATGCTGTGTGTCCGATGATTCGAACTTCGGTATGATGCGTCAATTAGGTTAATATGCGCATAAGTATACGTTCAAATTGAGTTTAATTCGGATCATATCTCACTTATTTTTAGTCCAATTGAAATGAAATTTTCAGAAAACACCCGTGGTAAGGTATTTGTCATGTGAGATGTACAACTTTGGTTGTTGGGTGTATATTGTATATGTTAAATTGTTATAACTGATTTACAGAGGCGGGAAGGGGCGTGGCCAAATTTCAAAAAACTTTGAGACACGGATATACACGTATGTTGTCACAAAATTTTATTGTTCTAGCTCTTATAGTTGCTGAGATCCAGGCGTTCATACAGACGGACAGACAGACATGGCTCTATCGTCTCGGCTGTTGATACTGATTCAAAATATATATAGTTTATGGGGTCGGAGATGCCTCCTTCTGCCTGTTACGCACATTTGCGTTCCGACAAACACAGTAGTCCATGAATTTTTTTAAAATCCATGGCCTTAAAAGTGCAACATATTAAACCTACAATACACCAATCATAAGCTAAAAAAAAAAATAAGAAATAATCAAATGAACAGCAATCATATCAGTAATTAATAAATTATAACATGCAAATAACAGTGTAGAACACACACGCCTACGCATTCCCCCCTTTCAGCCATCACCCTGAAAGCGCTTTCGCCGATGGACAGTTAAAGTGGTGAGTGATAATGCATTCTTTTTTCTTATTCTGACGGTAAGTCATACAAATAGCGCGAGAGAGTGAGTCTGCAAGCTTCTCTTCCGTCTTTTTGATTATGCTGCGTTGTACGCGCTAAGAAAGCGAACATAACGGACCTCTTTGCTTTGATCACTTTTTTTTCTTTGTCTGCTTATTTGCCTGAGACTTTATGTTGACTGCTCATCTGTTCGCTAATTATGTGAAATATACCATCATATTTCGGGAATTTCGGTATGAAATGAAACAATAAATGAAATAACCTACATATAAAATTATTACTATTGATAAATAAGTACTCTAAGATCATATTTTGAACATATATATGTATTTCACATATTATTATTTCTCAACAGCCTCATTCTCGCACTTTTCTCCTTTTAATTCCTAAATGTATTTGTTAGACATAGTGTAAGATAATAATTAATAAATGTTAAACAACAATATGAAATCTTTCTAGAGTTATTTAAGGGAAAGCAGGGTAGGGATTTAGATAGTCGACTCGATCTTTGGGACCATTTGTGGACATCACAACAACAGAGCGCACGAAATGGTCATCAAAGGGTGGGCAAACGAAACAGCTGAGCAACAACACCTGCCAGCTGAACATTATCGAGCCGATTCAGTTTAGTCATCTTTTATCTTTTATTTTTATTCAACCCTCTTTGTCACTTCGCCTTTGCATTAAGATTTTAATATAAGCAACCCAGCACTCGAATTCAAGTAATATTTTTGTAAACACAGCCTACATATACGAGGGTCGTTTGATAAGTCCGTGACTTTTTGTATTTGCCGCGCACCTGCTCTAAATACAACACTGCTCCTGTCAGCAGTTATCGATTAACAGCTGACTGTAAAATTTTGAGAAAGCTGCGTTTTTTGGTTTGCGTTTTATAGGCATTGAAAGCAGACGATCTCGATCTCCATTTTCGTTAAAATTCACGAGATCGTCTGCTTTCAATGCTGACAGGAGCAGTGTTGTATTTAGAGCAGGTGCGCGGCAAATACAAAAAGTCACGGACTTATCAAACGACCCTCGTACTTTCAGCACATTTAATTGGGTGATGAACGGACGAACGAAAAGAACAAGAGATACTTGTCAAACGAGCATTCCATTCAGTCTGATCGTGTTTTAGATATGAACGGACGGCGGCTAAGAGAGATCGATTAACACGTTCAGCGGCATTGCTTTGCGGCGAATATACGGCAGTATAAATATGGTTAATACCGAGGTCGGTGAGAAAGGCATTAAATTCATGGGCTTTGAATTGGGTGCCGTTGTCACTGACAATGGTTTCGGGCACACCAAAACTGTAAAAAATCTGTTGTAGTAAAAAATCTTGTACAGCTTTAGAAGTGAACTTCTTAAGAGGGCGTAACCAATGATACTTACTAACATGGTCAAGCACGATTAATAAGCCTACTTGGCCATTTTTTCTGCGGGGATATGGGCCTGAAAATCAAGGCAAGGTATACAGGTGGGATTATTTGCACCCATTGGAGGACGAAGCGTGTAATTTGGTGCTTTGATATCTTTACATTTGTCGCATGTGCGTAAATATTCTCTCACATCTTTTGCCAAACCAGGCCAAAAGAGGTGACGAAGAAATTTTTCAATGGTTTTATGCATCCCATGAGCACATGAGTAATGGGGCAGGAAAGGTCTGCGAAGGTGTGAATAAATGGACGGTACCATCCACAAATTTCTAAAAATTCACGAACCTGCTGGGAAGGTTGTATAGTGCTGTATTTTTATCATGGGCTCGGCGAATATTAGCTTGAATATCTTTTCTAAGTAAAGCTAAGTTATCTGAGTGAGAAATAGGCACAACAGGTTCTTCAAATAAGGATAAGGATTTTAGCAACTTTTAATCGGCGGCATGCGTTATCATATCTAATCCAAATATAGCTCTATATGGGGAACATCCGATAGACTGATGAACGGTCGAACGAAAACAACAAGAAATACTTGTCAAACGAGCATCCCATTCAGTCTGATCGTGTTTTAGATATGAACGGACGGCGGCTAAGAGAGATCGATTAACACGTTCAGCGGCATTGCTTTGAGGCGAATAAACGGCAGTATAAATATGGTTAAAACGGAGCTCGGTGAGAAAGGCATTAAATTCATGGGCTTTGAATTGGGTGCCGTTGTAAGTGACAATGCTTTCGGGCACATCAAAACTGTAAAAAATCTGTTGTAGTAAAAAATCCTGTACAGCTTTAGAAGTGAACTTCTTAAGAGGGCGTAACCAATGATACTTACTAACATGGTCAAGCACGATTAATAAGCCTACATGGCCATTTTTCTGCGGGGATATGGGCCTAAAAGATCAATGTAGAGCCTTTGGAAAGGTATACAGGTGGGATTATGAGCACCCATTGGAGGACGAAGCGTATAATTTGGTGCTTTGTTATCTTTACATATGTCGCATGTGCGTAAATATTCTCTCACATCTTTTGCCAAACCAGGCTAAAAGAGGTGACGACGAATCTTTTCAATGGTTTTATGCATCCCTGCATGAGCTGAAGTGCAACTATCATTCGCTTGTTTAAGAACATCAAGTCTGAAGAACATCACGAATGTTTATCTTGTACTTCCTCTCCGAAAACATGCTCTGTGCAAATATACAAGTAGTTATCAACGATTTTCAGTACTGGAAATCTGGCTTGATTTTCGCTATAACGAGTCTTAAGCGTGGTCTAAGTGGCTTCTGAGAGGGCTTTCGAATTCAAATCAATGGTTGGGCTCATATCTAATTCTGCGATTTCATTCTCGCATAAGAGAGTGTGCATCGGGGACAACATGTTCCTTTCCTTTACGATGAGAGATTGAGAATGTATATTGCTGCAGGCGCAAAATCCAGCGAGTGAGTCTTCCAGTAACGTTTTGTTGACGCATAAGCCAAACCAAGCTTGAATGATCGGTGATTACTTTGAACTCTTGGAGTTCTAGATAACATCGAAACTTCTCTATAGCAAGGATGACAGCTAAACATTCACGTTCGGTGACGCTATAGTTACGTTGTACGCTACCTAATTTCTTTGACATATATGCAATAGGTTTCTCTTCCTTGTCATCGAAAGGCTGAGTTAGGACTGCGCCAATGCCAAAGTTACTGGCATCGCAATATAAATAGAATTTCGTAGCAAGATCGGGATTGGTTAATACGGGGGCGGAAGTCAATACGATTTTTAACTTGTCCATAGCCGACTGAGCTTCTGAAGTCCACACAAACTTAGATTTTGTGGAAATCACATTAGTAATGGGGCAGAAAAGGGTTGCGAAGTTGTAAATAAATCGACTGTACCAAATTCCTTAAAAACCAACAACTTGTTTTAGATTCTTTGGTGGAGGCCAATTAACGACACACAAGATTTTTGAAGGGTCAGTACAGATACCACTTCTTGAAATTACATAACCAAGATAGGTAATACTGGTTACGCAAAACTGGCTTTTAACTATATTTAAAGTAACGTTGGTTTTGTGAAATTGCTCTGCGAGTCTAAATATAACAACGAGATGCGAAGAAAAATCTTCCGAGACAACACAAAGGTCATCGAGATACCCGAATACGCAATGTCTAAGTCTAAGTCCTGGGAGCGTTACAGAGGCCAAAAGGCATCACTTTAAATTGGGTGACCAGGAACTGTAAAGCTGGTTAAAGGCTTAGATTGCGGAGACAACAGTATTTGCCAAAAAGCGTGTTTTAAATAAAGCTAAGTTATCAGATTCGCATGAGGCAAACGCGAAACGATTCCATTAATGCTTGGTAGAGGATATGCGTCTTTCTTGGTAGCATCGTTAAGCTTACATGCGTCAAGGCAAAGGTGCACCTTGTTAGGCTTGACTACGAGGCGCATGGGGGAACTCCAAGGACTAACTGAGGGTTCTATAACATCCAGGGCTAATATTCGATCCACTTCTTTATACAGCAACTTCTCAACAGCTGGGCTGACTAGATAGATGCGTTGCTAGTTAGGCAGAGTATATGCGTCTTTCTTTGTAGCATCGTTAAGCTTACATGCGTCAAGGCAAAGGCGAACACTGTTAGGCTTAACCACGAGGCGCATGGGGGAACTCCAAGGACTAACTGAGGGTTCTATAACATCCAGAGGTAACATTCGATAATTTTTTTCATACAGCAACTTCTCAACAGCTTGACGGACGGGATAGAAGCATTGCTTGAAGGGCTTTGCTTTTCCAACATCGATATGATGTCCAATGAGCAAAGTTCGGCCAAGTTTCTATTGTATAAAGCGTTGGGAAACAACTCTTTAACAACAGCGAGCTGATGAAGCTGTTGGGGGCTCAATGGATAAGAATTTGGATCAGGCAAGTGTAACGACTTCAACGTTCAAAACACCGGTAATATTTTTCTCCACCTGCTGTGTGGACATATGACTTCAAATGTTTATATTGCACAAGCGCTGAAAAGTCTTGAGCAGCTAGAGTGGAGCCTCTGCAACTGAAATTTGCGCCAGTATTCAACTGACCAAGCTCTGTAAACTCTAGATACGAGACTTCAGCATAGCTACGTAAATCTTGATTATTATTAAAGATAGTGGATATGATTGTTTGTTGGTTTCTTTAATTTTAGCATAATAAGTTTTTAATCGGCGAACGCGATTGTTAATGGGAATGGGTTGACTAAAAATACGATTCTTTATTTCTTAATAGTTTTTCAGTCGCTCGTCATTCGAGCGATGATAAAGAGGGAAAGCAGTAGGGGAAACGGGATCAGACAAATCTGATGTGGTACTCTGTACGGGATTAGAAATATTCAACTTTATATTTTTGGGGGCATCCGGGTGTTGTTGGATTCTCCCTGTCGACGGTTTCCCGACAGTTTTTGTACATTGTAGCTTGTAAACATTAACACCCCAACCGTAGAAAAAAATACGTCGAAACGCAAGACAATTCTTCCAAGTGTGACCAAGCTCATCATAATTTCAGCACGTAGGTTTTTCATGGGCGTTACGAAGAGCAGCAAGCACGAGATCGGCTGTGCTAATAGGAACAAGAATGACTGACCATCCAATTTTCTATGTAAAGTTTGAGAAAGACATGCAAACATGCTATGGAGTAGCAAGGGTGCGTGTGGTACAATAATTGATTTACTATCTGTAGTTGGTGTGGTTCGAGGGCTGTTTGTAACAAGCCTTTTCATAATAAAAGGTTTTCTGAATGCCTAAATGAATACATAGAACAATCAGAATACAAAATATGCAGTTTGTAAAAAGCAGGTTTTTATTATATGGGCTATTGAACTTAACGGAAGGTTTAATTTCTTGATTTGCGCTGTCTATTTAGTGTGGAAGCTAAATTATAGTACTCTCGTTGTTTTAGCATTTCCTCTTTATTTGACACACTCAACAAGAATGACTGTTAATGTTATTTTACATAGGTTTAACATAGGCTTCATCTAGGTTTAACAAATTCATCGTGTTATATAAGTATCGATATATCAGTGTGACCCTCTACCAGCCTACTACAATTCAGCCATACTGACGATAAGGATCCCCTGATCCTGGTTTCTTATACGCTAAACATCTATGTTGTAACAATTTGTTCACTTTCTTACTACTTATAGAATAACAGTAATTTGGTATGATTTTTCTTTATTTTTTTTTTGTTTTCCTATCCAAGGTTTTATGTTTTGAGCACTCCACACCCCCTGGTATGGATTTCGAGAAACTTGAAACCCTTCAACATCCGTTAACAGGAACCTGTCATTACGAAGATTTTAGTAATTAAGTACGGGCCCTTGTTCTTTGGGATCAACTTTGTAGCAACTGCCGCAGTACTGTCAAAATTTTGCACCATTACGTAGTCTCCTTGGCTTTTTCTTTGTTTTATCATACAGTAGTATGTTTCGTTATACGCCTGTTCTCGATTTTGATTATCCATTGCGCTTTTCGAAATCTCCTCAACATTTTCTGTCTGTACTGTATCGTTGATACCTTCTAATTTCTCTCTAAGTTCATCAATAATTTGACCTTTCTGCTCCACACCAAAAACATTTTACAGGGAACCTGTTTAATACTTCTGTGTACAGTGTTATTGAGTGCATATTTTACTTGTTCGATTACATTATCCTAGTGTACACCATTTTCAGGATCTGTTAACTTTGCTAACATCGGCCCTATGGTCCTGTTAATGCGTTCCACTTCTCCACTTGCTTGCGGAGAACCTGTTATAATTTTTAGATGTTTAATGATTGCTTCTGTTAAAAATTGTGCGAATTCGTTTGAAGTGAAACAACTACCTCAATCTGAAACTATACCTTTTGGTTTGCTATACGCCCTAAAATAATTCAATAAAGCTTTCAGAACTTCTTTTGTGCTTGTTGTCTTTGTTGTATATAATCTAACGAATTTCGTAAATCCATCAACTATTAGAAATATATGCTTATTCGCTCTTCCTGCTGCTACTGTTCCATAATGGTCAATGTGCAATAATTCAAACGGCCTATCTCCTTTGGGAATGCTATGTGGAAAACCTTCCGATTTTTCAGTGTTTGGAGAAAATGAAAAGAAATTTTAGGCAATTCTCAATACGAATTTTGCATTTTTCCAATAGCTCCTCGAAATAGAATCTATCATCTTATCCCTGCTAATGAGACCAGGTTCATTTTGGTACTTGTGTAAAACGTGATTATCCATATCCTCAGGGACAAAGAATAATAAACGATCGTCATGTTTTTCTGAACAAAACTCCATTTCTCATTTCAAAAAATGTATGTTGATTTTTCTCTAAACATTCCTTAATCTTCTGTATTTTTAAATCTTTTGATTGACAGATTAAAAGATTGTCTTCAAAACTCGTGGTTTCTACAGCTAAAATATTAAATCTGCTCAAAGCATCTAGGTTTTTCATTTTTGTTCCGGATCTATTAATCAGTTCGTAATCATAATTTTGAAGCTCAAGTGCCCATCGGGCGATTCTGGGATTAAGCTCGACTTTGTTAAATGTAAGCGTAAAAGAGTTGCAGTCTCCCGTCTTCTTTCCTTTGCATTAAAACCGCACCAAAAACGTTAGCACTTGCATCGCAATGCAAGTCAACTAATCTTTATGATTATAAATAGCTAATACGGGTGCTTATATCAGCTTTTTCTTCAGATTCAAGAAACAGCCTAACTCTCTTTGTTCAAAAGAAAATTCTTTGTCCTTAAAATGTCGTAAAGTGGTTTTGCTAACGTAGAGAAATCTTTTATAAACCTTATAATGAGGGCTAACCAAAATATTTACGTAAATATTAAATATTTATTTAAATATTTTGGGCATATTTGGGAATAAATAAATATTTTAACGATCTGCGTCTTTTCGTAAATATTTTGTCCTGTTTTTTACATAATTTAGTGAAATTACATGTATACTATTTCTTAAAATCAATAGAAATGCCCAAAAATTGATTTATCTTAAGAAATAATTTCCAGGCAGATTACATGAATCGTGTATCTATGGACTCAGTGAATTTTCTGGAAGCGATTTATTTACTTAAACTGCCGAGTAAAGTGTTTTATCTGAAATCCTCGAGTCAAGTAAAGGACAGCGATAAGTGACTAAGCACTTTCCCGACGACGAAATAAGTACAATAGAGTTTTATTTTCATTTTTATCTATTTATTTTTATCTAGATTTTTATCTATTTCTAACACAGAAACATGCAGTATTTCACGAACCGATCAGTTCATAGTAGAGCTGGAAATAAATCGATAAATCGCTCATTTTCCGGCTACAAAAGAGTACTAGAGGACTGCCGGCGATCTTTTACATTTGAAAATTTGCGAAGTCATGTAATAATTCACTGTAATAATGTTGTTTGACTCATTGATGGACCATGTAATTCAAGAAAATAAAGTTTTATCGTAAATATTTATCTCAAATATTTCGTTTGTTTTATCGTAAATAATAATTAAATATTTCGGGATTTTTCGAAAATATTTTGGTTAGCCCTGCTCATAATATATGAAAATAACCCTAAGCAACTTTGGACGTTGTGTACATTTCAGAAATTGGGAAATTAGTAATTGCATCAATTTGCCCTAATGGAGTCAAGAACGATGTGCTTATATCAATAGATCGATATCAACCCGCTGTTATTCTATACGATAGTAATGTTGATACAATATGTGTTTTCCTTACTTGCTATGTTATCTAAATCTATTACACTTGTTCGCCTCTATTTTCTGGATTGGTGTTATGAATGTCATAATCTTTTAGATTTAGAAAAAATAAATTGTAGTAAAAGGTAAAAACAGAATAAAGTAAGCATGTGAAACACGACGGTGTTCTCATCGCAATGTTTATAATTTTTTATTTGAAAGTGAGTAGATTATAAAACAAGTTGCAGCAGAATCACAAGTAAAGGCTCATGTAATAGGATTGCTTTTTGACACCAAATTCATTGACGACGTAAAGAAGAGCATTCTCATATTTGATCCAATTTGTAATTTAATAAACAAATGCCAATACATAAATTGTTTTAAAGGTTTTAATAATAAAACAGGATATTTTAAAGTACTTTATGATACAGAAATTAACCGTCCGCTAGTATTTTGGAACTTAGTGAAGAATAAATATCCAATTTGAGCAACTTTAGCTACAAGACTTTTGAAAATACCGGCTTTCTCCGCTCAAATTGAACGCATTTTTTCGAGCTGGGCTCATGTTCATTCAAGCGCAAGAAATAGACTTTCATTTGATATAAAGATAACAAGACAGCAATGACGGTTGTTCTGTTTTCTCTATTCTTCTGTATTACAATTTTGACACATACAATATTCATGCTGCTGTACTAAATTAAAATAATGCTACCAATGTTCCGACACGGCCAATCCTGACTTTTACACTTCCTCGTGTATAAATTTAGCAATTCATGTTGATATGCTTTGCTCAAGTATTTCTTCCTCTTAAAATCAATTAAAAACATAATCTTTACAACTAATTTGATATTCAAATCATATAGATGAGCTTCCAGATAACGCATCAACTTTACCTATGTTTCTCGGAGAGGCCTTTTGGATCATGTTGTTACACCTTTATTCGTCTGTATCAACGCCAATATCCTCTGAGGCACTGTCTCTTGCGTATGTTTCAACGGCACTTGTACCCTCACTGATACCAATCCTATAAGTAACTCGGTTATAACAAACGGGCCTTTAAACTTGGGATTTAGTTTGGACTGATTTCTTTCTTCGGACTTGAGCAGAACATGATCACCCACTTTATGCCTTACAACGTTTGCCTAACTTTTATCGTTTATTTCCTTATTTTAATTAGCAATACTTTCTATATTACATTTTTCTTGTGCTCTTTAAGTCTGTAGATTATCATCTTTTTCTTCAACAATATTCAATACCAATTAAAAGCTGTAACGGACTAAACTTAGTGACCCGATTGAATGTGCAATTTATTGCTAACTGAACTGCCTGTTGCCACGAGTGTTGGCCTGTCTCCACCACCGTTAGTAAAATTTAAAGGGTGGTCATTGCACGCTCGACCTGTTTATTCGCTCGACTACCTCCTGTGGCAATTATATGCAACTGGATATTATGCACAGAGCAAACCTCCTTAAGCTCAGATCCCGTAAAGCATCGTCCCTGATCTGCTATGATATGGGATGGAACACCAAACAAGGAAATTACAGCCTTCACTGATACTATACAATTGGCTTCATCTATCTTCAGAGTAAGGTGTTAATAAACGTATTTTGTAAACCCATCTATTGGGACTATGATATACTCTTTTTGGTCGTTTTTGCCACTTAGTTTACCTGTGCTGTCTGTATGTACCGTATGAAAGGGTATTTCGATTTTAGGAATCGGATCCATTTCTTGTCGGCTTTTCGCAGATTGTGGTTTCGATAGATTGCGCGTGATAGTAATAGCGGTGAGCCACTAACAACAATGTCGCTTACCAAAACGAGTAAAAATTAATACAAAGCACCAGAGGAGCAGAAACCAATGAACAACAAGTATGAAATTAGTAAACAAAGATTAGTTAAACTAATTTATAAGTCATGTACACCCGTCGTATACGGGCTATTAATAAAATATCGTTTTTAAAATAAAAGTTATATAAAACACCGGTTGTTTTAAGAGAAAAAGAAGAGAAAAAAAATCTTCTTTGTGCCTCTTCATAAACTCAGAATGCCATAGACTTCAATTTCGACCCGTTATCAGACACTCTTGTTTCTGGTACTCCAAACGTCATAAAAAGATATTTTACCACAACATCATCTTCTTAATTATAAAATATAATAATAAATTGTCTTATACAGTGAATATACCTATATTTCCGCTTCTTGATCGTGGATATGGGCCGAGAAAAAAATGAAAAGGTGTAAAAAACTCTGCATTTACTTCTAAATATGATTCTTTGTAGGTTTGATGCCAACAAGGCCGTAGTAAACTACGGACTACTTAGTATTAGAGCCTTAGTGAGGTGAAATTTCAACTCCTTAAATGCTTTTATGGCATTGTCAGTCAACGTAAATTTTCAGTTGTCATCAAATTGGTCAAAGTGGAAGGTAGCGTTGTAAAACTAGGCTTGCGTCTACGGTAACAGTTACACATACCGGTAAATTTTCTTAAGCTTCGACGAGTCTAAGGAATTGGAAATTGAGTAATCGTCGACTTTTTTCGAGGATCTGGGCGAATTCCGCCCTCACCAATTATATGAGCTAAATTCCGCAACGCCGTATGCAGTAATGACTTTAACCAATATTGATCGTCAAAACTGCACGCTTTTTGTCAAGTGCGTTTTATCTGAGAACTTTCAGATGTCTTTCAAAATTAGTAGAAAGTATCAGCAAATCTTCTAAATAGATAAAGACCCCATTCTCGATTTGGAGTGAATCCAGTTTATCCATCAAATGCGACATGGTATTGGTGGCCTCACGCTGACCAAAAGGCATAACTTTTAAATGGTAAAGCGGCCTTCCAAGTACTAGATAAGCTGTTCTATCGGGGGATTGCTGCTCTACTAGAACTTGCCAGTTATCATCATTATTCTCATCTTTAGTGAATTCCTTTAATACACCCCTGTGACTTTTACATCTCTTGAAAGATCTTGTTTTCGCCTTTCTTAAGCGAGCTCGTAAAGACGAGAAAAACGTATTTTGAAAAATGCTGCTCCGCTTAACCAAAACGAAAATTATTATGATTTTATTGCATATTTTTAAAGATGGGCGTACCTCTTCAACATGCATGTTCGTTACAATAGTGGTAGTGTGAACACTTCGCTCTCTTAATATAGTGACATATTCATTCTCCATATGAATTACTTAAACCGATCTTTTGAAAAGCTTCACTCTTCAAAAGACTCACAGTTCATTACTTAAACCGATCTTTCGGAAAGCTTCACTCTTCAAAAGCCTCAACATTAAAGTTCTCTCAAGACACCAATCGTCAAACGATAAGAAGCTTAAGTAAACAAGGATTTAAAGCTGTGTAGAACTTTAAGGTTTTCTGGACCATAAAAATAATTCTCTCAGTTAGTTTATGACTCTGGTGTGATAAATAACAATTACTTCATCAAATAAAAAATTATAAAATAAAAAATACATTTTTTTTTTTAATTTGATGAACACCTAAATACTTAATTGGCGCAGCCGGTAGGATGTTAGTTATTTATTAGTGAAGTTCTTTGTTTATATGGGTTTATTTAAATAAGTAAAGAGCTTATACGTGTAACAAATTATTTATGTTCTTCAGAATTTCACATTTAATTATTAAGACTGACGAAATTATGTAGCTATAGGAACAACCGCTCTTGTCAACTTTTTCACTCGACTGTACTTTTCTCTAAACTCGCTCCCTTTCTATCGATAGCTTGCTCTTGTCTAGGGTTGCATTTTAATCTGGGCTGCAATGTAGAAGTATCGAAAGATCTTATACCTATTACCACTGCGAGTATTCTTGCTAAAAACAATCCCCACAACCTGCCCTCCTGACAGGACATTTGCTTTGAACGGATCAAGCTATGGTTTCATATACTCTGCAACTGTAATTGTTTTTATTGGACCTTTATTGTCTCCTATCTTTTCAACCTCATATCTCCCATGATTTTTGATCTCTACGACTTTATATGGGCCTAAATATTTACCTTTCAGCTTAAGCCCTACTTCATACTGAGTCCTTTTAATGGTTACCAAATCCTTAATATTATACTGTTTCTGTTGCTTTCTTTTTAAATCAATTGCTTTTTATACCCATTGACCATTGAAAATGGTCAATAAAGGGTATACTAACTTTTAGCAAATGTATGTAACAGAGGGTAAGAAAGGGGGAGAGCCACCACCAAAATAATTAAGTTTTTGGTGTTCATCAAAATAAAAATATATTTTTATTTTATAATTTTTATTCGATGGAGTTCGTTATTAATTACACCAGAGTCACTCATAAACTAGTTGACAGAATTATTTTTATGGACCAGGAAACCTTAAAGTTCTACAGAGCTTTACATCTTTGTTGACTTAAGCTTTTTATCGTTTGATGATTGGTGTCTCGAGAGAACTTTTATATTGAGGCTTTTGAAGAGTGAAGCTTTTCAAAAGATCGGTTTAAATAATTCATATGGAGAATGAATATGTCACTCCCCCACCTTTTAGATTTTTGGCTTGTCCTCAAGCCTTTCTTCTGGATATAATTGTGGAATTGGATTTTCAGTTTTCACTTCTTCAGTATTATTTTCTTTAACTGTTACAATATTTTTGTCAACTGATGTGTTTTGCTTTAGGTCTTAGATATGTTATTATAATGTTATGAGGTGCTGTTTTACATTTCATGTATAGGTAAAATATAGATATTATAGCTAATACAAACATGAGGATTATTAATATGTTTTTTTATAGATTGTATAGTTCTTATTGTTTAGCATAATCATTTCTTTTTATTTCAATATGTGACATAGAGGTTCAACTTTTGTGACGTTATGCTCAGTGAATATTAGATTTGTGTATATTGTTGCATATTTGATATTGAAAATTCTTTTTAACTCTGCTGTACAATTAAATATTTTTATAATTTTGTTATTTTCAATATAAATTTTTTGATTGTTACA
>JAECXB010001441.1:0-47742 GCA_018151435.1 Zaprionus africanus
GACTGTCAATCAAGGTATGACTTCAGTGAGCAGGCTGTAATACTGCACTCCTTAAATGTTGGCGGTGGGCCGCACGTCCTTCCACCCTTTAATCGCCTTTTTACCAGGACAAGCCGGGGGCACACTTAGGTGGTATTCTTTCTCCCGCCACCACACAGGAATAAACGATCTCGTTGGCTTCAGCCTTCAGCTCTGTTGGCCATCTCGTCGGCTCGGACTCGTTTCATCATGTTAACGATGCAATCCTTCACCCAGTTTTACAAAACTACTCGCCATCATAGCCGCGAACAGTCCTCTTGGGTTGAGCACTCCCAGTCAGCGCTCTTAGCTGCTCCTTCTCCGCCGTGAACCTGAACAGTTCAATAGCACATGTCAGCTTTTTCTTCCGCACCGAGGCAGTAGAGGCATTGGGCTGGCGGAACCGAAGTAGATAGGCCCGAGCATGCGTGATGAACTGGGTTAGTGGTAGTCCCAGCTTTAATGGCGGCACTCTGCCCATACCTATAGTTTTCGGGGATGCAGCTGCAGACCATCTCCCACATTGTGATGTTTAAGGCCATCTGCGCTGCCACTCTACCATCAGCCGTTCGTAAGCCTCTAGCCGGTGGCGCAATCGCGAATTTGGCAAAGAGCCTTAATTTCAAGGTCAATTGGTGGCAAGCCCGCCACAGCCAGCTGAAGCCTAATAGTCTAAGTACCATATTCACGGTAAGCCTTTAGAGATGGCGTTCACGCTGGGTGCAGCATACAAGCGTTGACTTTGCTACCGCCGTCAAGAGTTTCCAGGCCCTGCATTCCGGGTCCCTCCTATGTTGGGCAGCCTGGTACAAGGCAGCAGTTGTGATTGCTGCCTTCTTGCTTGTGTATCTAACGTGCTCCTTGAAAAGAGACCCTGTGGTTCATCAGCACACCCATGTACTTTAAAATAATCTGAGAGGCTACATATGTCCTGTTGACAGTGACTAACGTTCTCTTCACCTTTTTTTTCTGTTGCTAAGTAGTACAGCTTCGGTCTTGTGGGCCGCAATTGTTAGCCACGTCCTTGTAACACTCCTGCCGACACACACGGTACCTTTTTCGGGCCCTGAAATAGCTTCGATTGCACAATATTGATCCTCCTAACCATCTATAACCTTCGAGGGCGATTTTGGCAATGTTCCTCTTGGCCATGAGCGTGTCCATGTGCTTTTACCCTTTTTGGAAGCCATACTGCTGACTGCCAAGGCCGTTGATGCTCGGTGAATGGCCTCTATTCGGCAATGATATAGATTCATTCCAGTAATTTACCCACAGTGTCTAGAGGCATATTGGGCGATAGCTATTTTGCGGCATGTACTGGTCCCTTACCTTTCGGCAACAGCACCACTTCGCTTTTCCACCTAGTGGGAAGACCCCGCCCGTGAGACACAGCTGGAACGTGTCCCTGAAGATAACAAACTTGTATGCCTTACCCCAGGTGTCATTGTCCACGCTATCCAGCAATTCTTCCGCGACTTAGCAGCCGCTATGCCATGCTTGAACTCTAAGCGTTTCCTTCTGAATTCCTCTATGAGTTCGGCATCTTGGGTGCTTCCTCTGGCACGTTGTGCCTTTCTCCTTGCCCTCAGGCATTCATTCCGATGTTGACTAAAGGTGGCGCTCCACCACTATACAGGTGGCTTGCTACAAGTTTCGCACGTTGCTACAAGTTTCTTCATGAGGTCAGCCGCCATTGCATCGGCGTGACCATTTCAGATTACTAGGGAGTCGATTTGGTATGCCAGCATGTCTTCATTGATCTTCCTGGAGTCCCATGCTCGTCCGACTGTTCTTCCCTGCCGTCTCCAACTCGTGGCCACCGGAAATAGGCTGAATGAAATCAGTGCGTTGTTGCTGAGTGTAACGGCATCGTGGACCATCCAACTTGAGCAGATTTACATATGCACGCCTTTCAACACTACATATGCAATTCCACGCATTGGCAAGGCGGCCAGTTGCTGCACAAGGAAAGGGCTGCTTTGCCTGACTCGTCCATGATCATGAAGTGTCTTAAATTTAATCTCTTAAGTTAACCCTGTAATGCCCAACCCCTCCTATTGGCGGTTAAGTTAAAAAATATCAACTTGGAACAAATCCCGCCTTTTGGCGGGTTGGGCATTTAGCTGTAATTTTATTGTTAACCATTGCGTTCCTTATCGCTTCTTTATTTAGTCATGTCGGGTCAAAAGATCATAAATTTTTCAAAGCTGTCTGACAATGAAATTCAAAATATAATGGACGAGCTGGATGATGATGACTTTAATGAAACTGGAGATGAGCTGGACTCTGAAGACGACTCTTTTATGGACGAAGGTCTTAACTCAACAGAGACGCTTGTTAACCCAATTAATTTGACAGCATTATTTAATTTCGATACAGATCTGGGAACTTCAGTGGCAACCGATGTGCCTGGTTCGAGTAAGCGTCGTCGTGTGTCTTCATATAAGCGTAAAATTGATGGAAAGCGTACCTTTGTTCCCACCAGTGATGGCTTTGTTGGACAACCAAATGAAATAAAAAATGATTCGCTCAAGTTTAAATCAATGACTTGAAAAAAAGGATTGCGTCTTAACGTCAATGATCTCTCGTTCCATGGCTATAAGGAAACGCCTTCTGAGTTAGAAGAACTTAAAACGCCTTTTGACTGTTTTCAATATTTTTTGACCGATGAGTTTCTTAATGTAAATTCTTGTTGTAATACGATTATATACCGTATATTTTTCAAATAATCTAGTTTCGTTTTATTTTCGTTCTAAGCTAAACAAATGAATTTGTATGCTTGCCAACAAAGTATACAGACTCGCATTATCACTAACTCAATGGAGCTTCGCAAATTTATTGGTATTCTCATTTTTATGTCAGTGTATCGCTTTTCAAGTTCTCGATCCTATTGGGGAAAATATTCCATTGATAGCTTTAAAATGCTATGACTCGCAATAGATTTGAAGAAATACGCAAAAGACTTCATTTTAACGAAATTTCTTCTGCACTTTAGCGAGATCAGCCTGGCTACGATCGTTTATTTAAAGTGAGACCACTTATAACTTACTTTAATGAAAGGTTTCTAAAAGTTCCTATGCCTCAACGCCTGTGTGTAGACGAGCAAATGTGTTCCACAAAATGCAGGGAAATCCGACACGTCAATATATGCCAAATAAACCACACAAATGGGGAACAAAACTTTTCAATCTGTGCGACACTTCAGGATTTTCATATGCTTTCGAAATCAATGGCAAGCATTTTTGTCACATATTTATTCATGAAAAAGAATATTTTTTTATAATATTCAAACATATGAAAGAAGTATACATTATGTTTTTGAATTTTTTCCCGAATTTGTCGACTTCTTTCCTCTAAGGGACTCGAATATTTGATTAATTCTCATCACTTATTTCTGAGCAGGGACGGGCAAGAAAATCGTTGAAGCCGTACTCCGCGTCCTTTTATTTAAAGTTTTAGTCTATCGTTCGATTCGATTTTTCTATAAAATCTTAGTGAATTTTCATTGGTGCCCGAGCAGGGACTCGAGATTCGGCGGTTTTTAATCAAATTTTTTCGGAAGTATAGTTGGCTTCGCGCGTCGTGTGTGAAAAACTGAAAAAAGTAAACGTTTTTGCTGAACTGAGGTGTGCGCCGAAAGAAGTCGTCAACGTTGGAAAATCAAATGGAAGCCAGTCGTCGCTCTATGTCTATAGATTCCCTAGACAGCCTACAGGTATTTAGAATCAAAAATTGAGCAAGTCTTGTTGCTTGAAACGACGAAATTGTCAAAAATAAATAAATATCGCTTGTACTAAGCAACTCAAATTTTGATACTTATTCTTTAAATATTTCATTCATATGCGTGTGTACGTGATTGCTTCTACACACATCGACACATTTGTATCTGCATTTAAACATATGAGCACATATGAGCAACTAACCCCAACAACAAAGTAACATTGAAAACAATAAATACAAAACGTTTCATTTCTTAATATTGATAAAACTAACCTGCTTGCATGAATAATATTAAAACTAAAATAAACAAACGGCAACATCGTTAATTTATATGATACATGTACCATACATACTGGCATTACTACTGATCTTCTTTTCGCGCGTACACTTTGGAACGTTCGTTGACCGCGGTTTACAGCTAAGCACATAATTTTGGTGTTCGCTTTCGCTTGCATTTCTGGCCAGCGGTATCTTATTACCCCGCACCACGCGTTTTGCATTGCTGCCTACAACCGTAGTTACAGCAAATCTTTGACTTATCTCACTTCGATTGATTCTCGTTCGTTCGTCTTAGATACTGCATTGCTTGGGTGTGTTTGGTAATTACGTTCTTACATTCTCGCAGTGGCTAACGCTCCGGTGGCGCCTACCAGCGCCGTAGCTGCAGTGGCGCCGATCAAACCCATCCCCAAACCCCCGTCATCGTGGTGACTGCCACCAAGCCCACAGCGGACCGTTCGAGGCCGGTGGTTGGCAGCGGACGCCCCGTTGTCCATTCAAGGCCCACCACCAGCACAGTGCGGAAAACCCCGGCAAGGGCTCCTGCGACGACCGTGGTCGCAAGGCGACCTCCCCTGAACAGTTCGTCCAGACTGCCGAAGGGCATCACAGGCAACGACTCTTGGGGCAAGGCAAGTTACCTTGTCAGAACGCCTTGAAGGAGGATGCCGAGCGCCATTAAGGTGCTCCAGGCGAACCTGAACCAGGCCAGAGGAGCGTCTGCAATCCAGTGCAGGGTCGTCTGCGATTAAGCAATCAACCTGGCTCTCGCCCAAGAGCCATGGTTGATCGGTGGCCACATCCGTGGACTATCATGCGGATCATGTAAGTTATTATATGACCGCATGGGCGGTGCCCCTCGCACTGCTATTGTTGTAAATAACAATGTGAGACACTTCCCTTTACCAAATTTCATCCACAGGGACCTGGTGGCAACGGCTATTTAGGTAGCCACGGCTGAGGGTGTCCGGGAGGTAGTGATCGCCTCTGCCTACTTCCAGGGCGACGAGGATGACGTCCCCCCACAGAGGCATTATACCACATTAGTCGCAGCAAAATTTCAATGTGCGGCACACCAAAGAGCACAAACACGCAGAGGAATTTCTTGGAATTTGCAAAAAAGAAATAGATTCCAATGAATTCAAATTAATTTGATTTATTTTAAATAGTTCTTAAATTTCAAATATAATAATAATAGACAATTTTTACTGCTTTTTACCGCATTACGGTAAGAAAATTAAAATCTTCTAAATATTCCGTCTACCGTCTGTAAGAGGCATGCACGATTCATAACTCTTCAATTAGAGTTATGCCTACGTACTAAAACAAAAACCTCCGTATGCTCTTCAGTCCTTTACATGCTCACCGGGACTGTCAATCAAGGTATGACTTCAGTGAGCAGGCTGTGAAGCCACTCGCACTCCCTTCTTTAAATGTTGGCGGTGGGCCGCACGTCCTTCCACCCTTTAATCGCCTTTACCGACAAGCCGGGTACACTGAGGTAGTATTCTTCTCCCGCCACCACACAGGAACAGATCTGCTATTTCAGCCTTCAGCTCTGTTGGCCATCTCGTCGGCTCGGACTCGTTTCATCATGTTAACGATGGTCCTTTGACCCAGTTTCCTTACAAAACTACTCGCCATCATAGCCGCGAACAGTCCTCTTGGGTTGAGCGAATTCCCAGTCAGCGCTCTTAGCTGCTCCCTCTCCGCCGTGAACCTGGAACAGTTCAATAGCACATGCTCAGCTTTTTCTTCCGCACCGAGGCAGTAGAGGCATTGGGCTGGCGGAACCGAAGTAGATAGGCCCGAAAGCATGCGTGATGAACTGGGTTAGGTGGTAGTCCCAGCTTTAATGGCGGCACTCTGCCCATACCTATAGCTCGGGGATGAGCTGGTAGGACCACCTCCCACATTGTGATGTTTGCCATCTGCGCTGCCACTCTACCATCAGCCGTTCGTAAGCCTCTAGCCGGGTGGCGCAATCGCGAATTTGGCAAAGAGCCTTAATTTCAAGGTCAATTGGTGGCAAGCCCGCCACAGCTAGGGCTGAAGCCTCTAATTAGCCTAAGTACCATATTCATGTAGAAGCCTTTAGAGATGGCGTTCCTCAATATTGGTGCAGCATACAGTAGCGTTGACTTTGCTACCGCCGTCAAGAGTTTCCAGGCCTGTATTCCGGGTCCTCCTATGTTGGGCATAAGTCGAGACAAGGCAGCAGTTGTGATTGCTGCCTTCTTGCTTGTGTATCTAACGTGCTCCTTGAAAGAGACCCTGTGGTCTATCAGCACACCCAGGTACTTTAAATAATCTTGAGAGGCTACATGCGTCCTGTTGACAGTGACTAACGTTCTCTTCACCTTTTTTCTGCTGCTAAGTAGTACAGCTTCGGTCTTGTGGGCCGCGATTGTTAGCCACGTCCTTGGGGAACACCTGCCGACACACGGTACCTTTTCGGGCCCTGAAATAGCTTCGATTGCACAATATTCCTTCGATCCTCCTAACCATCTATAACCTTCGAGGGCGATTTTGGCAATGTTCCTCTTGGCCATGAGTGCGTCCAAGGTGCTTTTACCCTTTTGGAAGCCATACTGCTGACTGCCAAGGCCGTTGATGCTCTCGGTGAATGGCTCTATTCGGCAATACAGGATTCATTCCAGTAATTTACCCACAGTGTCTAGGAGGCATATTGGGCGATAGCTATTTGCGGCATGTACTGGTCCCTTGCCTTTCGGCAACAGCACCAATTTCTCGCTTTTCCACCTAGTGGGGAAGACCCCGCCCGTGAGACACAGCTGGAACGTGTCCCTGAAGATGTCAGGCCTAGCCAGCGCTACTGGCTTGACAACTGCTCCTGAGATTCCATCAAGACCTGGAGCCTTTTTGGACTTGATTCGCTTGGCTGCCTCGACAACTTCAAGTTCCGTGACGCATGGGAAATCTGGGATAGGGCTACTGCTGCCATGATGTGGCTTGCGTTGGAAATAATTCCGCCACAATGTCAGGACATCAGGGTCCGATGGCGTTGCGTCTCTCTTCCTTAGTTTTTTGTTAACAAACTTGTATGCCTTACCCCAGGTGTCATTGTCCACGCTATCCAGCAATTCTTCCGCGACTTAGCAGCCGCTATGCCATGCTTGAACTCTTAGCGTTTCCTTCTGAATTCCTCCATGAGTTCGGCATCTTGGGTGCTTCCTCTGGCACGTTGTGCCTTTCTCCTTGCCCTCAGGCATTCATTCCGATGTTGACTAAAGGTGGCGCTCCACCACTATACAGGTGGCTTGCTACAAGTTTCGCACGTTGCTACAAGTTTCTTCATGAGGTCAGCCGCCTGGCGTCCCATGCTCGTCCGACTGTTCTTCCCTGCCGTCTCCAACTCGTGGCCACCGGAAATAGGCTGAATGAAATCAGTGCGTTGTTGCTGAGTGTAACGGCATCGTGGACCATCCAACTTGAGCAGATTTACATATGCACGCCTTTCAACACTACATATGCAATTCCACGCATTGGCAAGGCGGCCAGTTGCTGCACAAGGAAAGGGCTGCTTTGCCTGACTTGTCCATGATCATGAAGTGTCTTAAATTTAATCTCTTAAGTTAACCCTGTAATGCCCAACCCCTCCTATTGGCGGTTAAGTTAAAAAATATCAACTTGGAACAAATCCCGCCTTTTGGCGGGGTTGGGCATTTAGCTGTAATTTTATTGTTAACCATTGCGTTCCTTATCGCTTCTTTATTTAGTCATGTCGGGTCGAAAGATCATAAATTTTTCAAAGCTGTCTGACAATGAAATTCAAAATATAATGGACGAGCTGGATGATGATGACTTTAATGAAACTGGAGATGAGCTGGACTCTGAAGACGACATTGAAGAGGCTAATTTCACCGGTCTTTGCAACTCTTTTATGGACGAAGGTCTTAACTCAACAGAGACGCTTGTTAACCCAATTAATGTGACAGCATTATATAATTTTGATACAGATCTGGGAACTTCAGTGGCAACCGATGTGCCTGGTTCGAGTAAGCGTCGTCGTGTGTCTTCATATAAGCGTAAAATTGATGGAAAGCGTACCTTTGTTCCCACCAGTGATGGCTTTGTTGGACAACCAAATGAAATAAAAAATGATTCGCTCAAGTTTAAATCAATGACTTGGAAAAAAAGGATTGCGTCTTAACGTCAATGATCTCTCGTTCCATGGCTATAAGGAAACGCCTTCTGAGTTAGAAGAACTTAAAACGCCTTTTGACTGTTTTCAATATTTTTTGACCGATGAGTTTCTTAATGTAAATTCTTGTTGTAATACGATTATATACGAGTATATTTTTCAAATAATCTAGTTTCGTTTTATTTTCAGTTCTAAGCTAAACAAATGAATTTGTATGCTTGCCAACAAAGTATACAGACTCGCATTATCACTAACTCTATGGAGCTTCGCAAATTTATTGGTATTCTCATTTTTATGTCAGTGTATCGCTTTTCAAGTTCTCGATCCTATTGGGGAAAATATTCCATTGAAGCTGTTAAAAATGCTATGACTCGCAATAGATTTGAAGAAATACGCAAAAGACTTCATTTTAACGAAATTTCTTCTGCACTTTAGCGAGATCAGCCTGGCTACGATCGTTTATTTAAAGTGAGACCACTTATAACTTACTTTAATGAAAGGTTTCTAAAAGTTCCTATGCCTCAACGCCTGTGTGTAGACGAGCAAATGTGTTCCACAAAATGCAGGGAAATCCGACACGTCAATATATGCCAAATAAACCACACAAATGGGGAACAAAACTTTTCAATCTGTGCGACACTTCAGGATTTTCATATGCTTTCGAAATCTACGGCAAGCATTTTTTGTCACATATTTATTCATGAAAAAGAATATTTTTTTATAATATTCAAACATATGAAAGAAGTATACATTATGTTTTTGAATTTTTTCCCGAATTTGTCGACTTCTTTCCTCTAAGGGACTCGAATATTTGATTAATTCTCATCACTTATTTCTGAGCAGGGACGGGCAAGAAAATCGTTGAAGCCGTACTCCGCGTCCTTTTATTTAAAGTTTTAGTCTATCGTTCGATTCGATTTTTCTATAAAATCTTAGTGAATTTTCATTGGTGCCCGAGCAGGGACTCGAGATTCGGCGGTTTTTAATCAAATTTTTTCGGCAGTAGTTGGCTTCGCGCGTCGTGTGTGAAAAACCGAAAAAAGTGAACGTTTTTGCTGAACTGAGGTGTGCGCCAAAAGAAGTCGTCAACGTTGGAATATTAAATGGAAGCCAGTCGTCGCTCTATGTCTATAGATTCCCTAGACAGCCTACAGGTATTTAGAATCAAAAATTGAGCAAGTCTTGTTGCTTGAAACGACGAAATTGTCAAAAATAAATAAATATCGCTTGTACTAAGCAACTC
The DNA here is from genome assembly GCA_018151435.1 of Zaprionus africanus. NCBI lineage: Eukaryota > Metazoa > Arthropoda > Insecta > Diptera > Drosophilidae > Zaprionus > Zaprionus africanus. The sequence goes on from JAECXB010001441.1 coordinate 9,426, forward strand.
AAATTTTGATACTTATTCTTTAAATATTTCATTCATATGCGTGTGTACGTGATTGCTTCTACACACATCGACACATTTGTATCTGCATTTAAACATATGAGCACATATGAGCAACTAACCCCAACAACAAAGTAACATTGAAAACAATAAATACAAAACGTTTCATTTCTTAATATTGATAAAACTAACCTGCTTGCATGAATAATATTAAAACTAAAATAAACAAACGGCAACAACGTTAATTTATATGATACATGTACCATACATACTGGCATTACTACTGATCTTCTTTTCGCGCGTACACTTTGGAACGTTCGTTGACCGCGGTTTACAGCTAAGCACATAATTTTGGTGTTCGCTTTCGCTTGCATTTCTGGCCAGCGGTATCTTATTAAAGGACGCCCCGTTGTCCATTCAAGGCCCACCACCAGCACAGTGCGGAAACCCCCGGCAAGGGCTCCTGCGACGACCGTGGTCGCAAGGCGACCTCCCCCGAACAGTTCGTCCAGACTGCCGAAGGGCATCCGAGGCAACGACTCTTGGGGCAGGGCAAGTTACCTTGTCAGAACGCCTTGAAGGAGGATGCCGAGCGCCATTAAGGTGCTCCAGGCGAACCTGAACCAGGCCAGAGGAGCGTCTGCAATCCAGTGCAGGGTCGTCTGCAATGAAGCAATCAACCTGGCTCTCGCCCAAGAGCCATGGTTGATCGGTGGCCACATCCGTGGACTATCATGCGGATCATGTAAGTTATTATATGACCGCATGGGCGGTGCCCCTCGCACTGCTATTGTTGTAAATAACAATGTGAGACCCTTCCCTTTACCAAATTTCATCCACAGAGACCTGGTGGCAACGGCTATTTAGGTAGCCACGGCTGAGGGTGTCCGGGAGGTAGTGATCGCCTCTGCCTACTTCCACGGCGACGAGGATGACGTCCCCCAACAGAGGTTCTGCGGACAAGTGGAGTTCTGCCGCCGGCACAACAAGCCGCTCATGATCGGCTGTGATGCCAATGCGCATCACACGATCTGGGGAAGCTGCGACATAAACAAACGGCGGGTCACTGACGAAGCCACCTTGTCGGACCATCAACACACCAGGTTCGACCTACCTGACCAAGTCGAGATCCGTCAGATTTCCTTCTGTCCCAAACCTACCAATTGGAAAACTTTCAAAGCATCTGTGGCTTTTAAAGCAGACTTGTTGATCAGCAACCCAAATTCTATCCGTGAGATAGAAATTGCTGCCAACCTGCTTCAGGATAAGCTAATCACATCCTTCGAGGACAGCTCTGTTCGGAAGACCTTAAAGGTTAACCAAAAAGTTCCATGGTGGATCTAGGAACTGTCTGTACAAAGAAGTAAGGTTAGAAGCCTATTCAATAGGGCCAGATCTAACCGCATCAGTTGGGACGTCTACAGGGACCCCCTACCTAACTATAATGAAAACATTAGACGTGCTAAACGCGATACATGGCGCAGCTACTGTGGTAGAATTGAATCGCTCTCAGAAGCACCGAGACAGCACAAAGTATTAGCCAAAGAGTCGTCTAATGGTATAGGGCATCTTAAAAGAGCAGACGGCTCTTTCACTCGAGATCGCAGGGAAGCACTTGACCTTCTATTACAAGTCCACTTCCCAGGTTCGGTGGCGAGCCCAGATCTATCAAGTCAGGATGACGTCACCATGTCACCGGACTCACATGGATCCAGTATATCAGGAAACATCTTCAACCCTGAAAAGGTCACATGGGGTGTAGATTCCTTCGCTTCCTTTGAAGCCCCGGGGGACGATAAAATCTTTCCAGCCCTTCTACAAAACAGCCTGGATCACATTCTCGATCCGCAGGTCGGCCTTTTTAGAGCTAGTCTTACTTCGGAATATACACCCATCTCTTAGAGGAGAGTCAATGTGGTATTCATTCCCAAACAGGGGAATCGTACCCCTGACCAGCCCAAATCATATCGGCCGATCAATCTCACCTCCTTTCTGCTTAAGACAGCGGAAAGGCTCGTAGACCTGCAATTCGGTGCTTTCTACAGAAATCGTATCCTCTGCATCACACGCAGTTTGCGTATATAGCTGGAAGATCGACGGAGGTCGCCCTGCACAAGCTAGTAGGTAAAATCGAAGGAGCCCTCGTGCTTTTTCTAATACCGGCTACGGTTTTATTTCTGTTGCACTGGAGCGCAGAATTATTGCCCGTCCCCTAATCCGATGGATTGAGGCTAAGCTCAGACACCGGACTATTTTCTTATCCTTGGACACCACGACTGCTTTTATTAGTGCGGTTAAAGGATGTCCCCAGGAAGGGTTTTTATCCCCCTTACTCTGGTCTTTAGTAGTTGATGAACTACTAGAATTCTTGCAAAACAGGGCGTGGAAGCAAATGGCTACACTGACAACCTGGCTACATTAGTGAACGGGAAATTTGTCAACACCTTGACAGAGCTGATGCAATCCGCTCTGAACACGGTTAGCAGATGGTGCGAAGATGTAGGTCTCAGCATCAACTCTCAAAAGGCAATTATCGTTGCCATCACTAAGCGGTATTCCGTTGACATAGGTCAATTGGATATTGGCGGCTCTCCCGTTTCCACCTAAACAACACCCTATCAAAGGCAACTCATGCCATGTGGGCCTGTAGATGATTCTTTGGTAAAACCTGGGGTCTCAATTCTTGTACCATCCGGTGGCTATTTGAGATGATGGTAAGACCCATCGTCACGTACGTTGCAATTGTGTGGTGCCCATATGTGACGCAAATGCAATAAATTGCATAGGCTGCTTTGCCTTTCTTTGACGGGTGCACTTCGCACCTGTCCCACGGCAGCAATGGAATTAATCTTGAACCTGATTCCGCTGCACATCCGAATAAAAGAAGTCGCTGCCTTACGCCTTCTTAGAAAAATGCTCCAATCTCGGCTTCAAGCTACCGAATCAGGGCATGCTAGACTAATGAAAGATATTCCTGGCTTAGAGATCTGCACTAGATCAGATTCTATGACCAAGGAACTACTCTTTGGTTCAAAATTCAGAACCCTCATCCCAGACCGGAAGGACTGGGATGCTGGCAACCCCATCAGTGACCCTCACCGACGGGTCAAAGACTAATCAGGGGGTTGGAGCCGGGATACATGGTCCCAACTCCAAAACCTCGATTGCCATGGGCAAGTGGCCCACAGTTTTTCAATCCGAGTTCTGCTGCCGTCTTATCCTTGAGAAGGGGATGAGAGGAGCTAACACCTATATCTTCTCGGACAGCCAAGCTGTCATACTTGCCCTCTCCTCAAAGAGAGTAAGTTCGCGTATTGTGGCTGAATGCTGGAACTGCCTCCAGAGGCTGTAGAAATAAAGTAACTCTCCTTTGGGTACCTGGACACTCTGGTTTCCAAGGCAACGAGCCAGCCGATTAACTAGCAAGGGCGGGGTCATCAGCCCCTCTGCATGGCCCCGAACCCTTCTGCGGCGTGGGGTTGTCAACCATCTCATCCCTTGTGAAAACTTGGGCAGATAGGTTGACCGAACGCTATTGGTTCTTTCAACTAGGGATGAGGCAGGCTAGAGAGCTTACAAATCCCTCGGTTAAACGAAGAACAGATTCATTCTCTATGAGAGATCTCTATCTCCTTGTTGGAGACCTTAGTGGCCACCATCTGGTGAACTATCACCTCACAAAAATGCGTCTGTCCTCGGATGCAGAATGTAGGCTCTGTAAAGGTAACGACGAAACCACCAAACACAGACTGTGTGTTTGTCCAGCCTTGGTATGGATTAGGAAGAAACATTTGCACGTGGAAATCGCAGTTCCCGGGCACATTTTCCGTTCCTCGACGAAAGACCTGTTACGCTTCATCAAGGAAGCATAGCAGCTTTTGTCAAGATAGGGAGAGGTTTATAGGTACAAAAGAACATTCTGGTCGCAGTGCATCGCCTCTCCTCTGTTGGGAGACTCCCTTTATCAAATAATAATGAAAAATAATAACACTTGCCAAACAAATTATACTGAACTCAAGTAAGAAAAAAAAAAGCTGATATCTTAAAACAAAAAGAAAAGAAAAACCTATGAAAAAAATGAACTATTATAAATTAATTTACCTATTTTTGAAATTTTATCTCTAAAATGAAAAATGGAAACGCTATACTCGAATTGAAAATGAAACACTGAAGTGAATTCAAAGACAAAAAAATAAGTATTATGAACTCTTAAACTATGGTCCGTTCCTAGACGAAAGATAACAGGTCTTTACCTCTTTAGGGAAACAGAGCAGCTTTTGTCAAGCTAGGGAGAGCTTTATAGGCACAAAAGATCTTTCTGATCACAGTGCCTCGCACCTTCTCAGTTGGGAGACTCCCTTTGTCAAATAATAATATTAATAATAATAAGCGTGCCTTACGACCTGCATTTGTTAGTAACATTTTAGCTGACTCAAAGTCAATATCGGTTCGATTTCTGCATCATAGCTTATCTAGTTGATATTTTTGCCGAACACAACAAGAACACTTGTCAAAAGACAAGGAGCGGGCTTAAATGTACAATTGTTTCACGAAGTAGCCAACTTCGATCATCAGCATTCATCGCTGATTAAACCGGTGATCGAAGACAGTTTCATGTCCACACTGCTAGAATTCGTTGGAAATTCTAGTGGTGCCGAGGTGGAAACCAATTCAAGAATCCAAGCTTGTCTCTTTGTTGTGTTTGGACTTAATACTGCATTGAATTCATCTGCGAGATTTCCTGAATGCAGTTGCACTTAGTTAAAAGGTGCATAAGCTGTATTGGTATAGAGCATTGTCCGGTGTGTCTTCCGTTATTTGTAATTCGTAAGCCACGCTTATTGCAAATAACTGTTAACTCCAAATGATTCTAACAGATGTCGATACCTTTCGACTGGGTTGAGTAAGTAATCAATAGATGGCGCTGCTATGTTAAATCTACGAACGTGTCATATAAGCTACGTTTGAACAGCATAATTACCACTTGTTGTTGACGCCATAAAATTAATTAAATTTGTTTTGTAGTGAAAGAAATACCGTAAATTTCAATTATTTCCACTTTTAAAAGTTTTGGTGTTAGCATAGCTGGTCACGTGTTACTTAGTTTGAAGTGTAAATTGAATTTACATTATTCAGTCAAATGCCACCGAAAAAATCAAACCTCAACAACGCGAGCACCAGAGAGGAACAAATTGAATCAGAAAATTCAGCTCAAAGAATTAGGACAGCAGAAGGTCATGCACAAGAATCTTAAGAACAGTGTAACGAACGTCTTCAACAGAATATCATGAGAACAAGAGCGGCACGAGAACGAAACACAGCAATAGTACGAGTACTAGATCACCAAAGGCAACGGATCAGCCGCTCATTAATACGTGCATCATTCGTTCGGCTTGCCTTTGAATATGCACCAGATACTAACTATTCAGCGCAATTCGAAAATTGCTATCGGTGGAATGGATAAAGTATATCAATATTGTCAGGCATTGAAATTTCGGAATGAAGCAGCCAGCATGTGTTGCGCATCAGGAAAAGTTGTGCTGTCACCTCTATCCGCTCCGCCGGAGCCTTTATTATCCCTTCTTACTGGCAATTCAGATGAATCTGCAGAACAAAAACTAAAAATAGCCACTGAAACAAGAGGAGAAATGGGATCATCGCCGATAAATAGAGCAACTTTCACCAACAAGCTCAAAAATAAGTCACTGGCGAGAGCCCACCCAACTCTTCAAGCCTATGGCTGCTAGGCCTGGCATTGCCTCAAAGCCACCCGTCAGATTTCTTCTCGCTGCCGGTATCGCGAAGTGACCACTACCAAGCTTTAAGGCTTTCGAAAGTCAATAGAGGGAAAGGGTGCCGTAAGGGGGGCGTAAGACGAATCTGCCCACGCCAGAGAGGCGTCTACCACCCAATGCAAGGCTGTGAAGGAGTAGCAAACCCACCTGGCTATCGTTCTGAAACAATGTATGAATCCGTGGATTGCGGAATATGTGAGTAACATTAAAACCGTATAGGAGGTGCGCCTCGCGCTGTTATCCTAATCGATAACAGGGTCAGTCAATTCCCTTTAACTGAAACTATTCCTAGGGACTGACAGTAACGATAATGTAATGTAGCCACGGCGGATGGTGTCCGGAAATGAGTTGTTGCCTGAAATTGAAAGGCTTGTCCTATTTTGCTGCAGGAACAAGCCGTTATCATCATCACATCGTCTGAAGGAGCAGCGACGTTACGAGGTGTGTTCAAAAAGTATAGCACAGTCTCACTTTAAACTTCATCGAGAACAGACGTGTTACTTCCGTGATCCGCACACAAAAGCCCAACATCTTAAGAGCAAACAAACAAGTGCACAAAACAGATCAAAAACACACTACAAAAACAACAATCAAGAACAACTAAAATGAGCAAACCTTAGCATGCAAAAATACATAGTTATCAGCAGAGCAGACAACAACTCTTTTGAAAACGTCTCACCGTTCCTTATCAAAAAAAACCAACGAATTCACTTGTGGAGGCGAAGTGGAATCATGCAAAAAAACTCGCGCAGGCACACCATTAATTAAAAAAAAAAAAACACTGTACAAGCAACAAAATTATTAAGACTTAAACAAATGGCAAATATGATAGTAACCGAGTACGAACATAAAACCCTTGATTCTTCAAAAACTACGATACATAGAGGAAACAGAAATTCTAAATTAACTAAAACTACATAACGTAACCGAAGTTAGAAAAAATCTAAAAAAAAAAGCAAGACAATAACTTAGTAAAAAACTGGCCTTATAATAATAACATTCGGGACAGACATCCTCCCAATATCATTAAAAATAGGGTACGAAAATACCCGAGTTCGTCCATACATAGCATTGCCACTAAGATGCAAAAAATGCCTACGATTCGGACATCCAACTCCGACTTGCAAAAGCCCATGCAAAATATACAAAAACTGCTCTTCCATATCTCATACAGCAGAAAACGAACAATGCGACAACGAAGAAACTGCCTAAACTGCAAACACAATCCCGACGCAAAGCACAGCCCAATGGATCGTAAATGCTCAGCTTTTATAAAACAACAAGAGCTAGTAGCAATTAAAACAACCGAAAAAGTGGACCACAAAACTGCTTTGGCAATTTACTACACTCATCACAAATAACATCTCAGCAACAGCTTTGCAAAAACTGCGGCCAAACCAACACCAACTCTTTACATCAACAAATCAACAACAAATACAACTGCAAGTACATCTACGTCATAACGTAGCGAAACAGCGTCAACTACTGCTGCCACTGTGACACCATCACACTCACACCAACCCACATGCACATCAACCCCGCAACAACACTATCATACAGAAGAAATGGAACTGGACATCGACACTCTCGCCAACTCACGCAACCTAGCTGCAGAAAAAACTAAAGACTTAAAGCTAAGAATCTATCGCAAAGAAAAAAACAACTCCCTCTCAACAATATTGAAACCACCAAAACCCAACTAAGAAAAATCTAAAACAACTAAAATTAATAAACACAAAAATAACAGCGACAACGATAACAGCTAACACACACAAATCTGTGCAGAGATCACATCTAAACTAAAATTTATACTTATATCGTATAAGCCTATATTCCACCAAACAATAGATTTTCTTTCCAAATATTCAAAGCGTTCTAGAAACATCCAACACTCCCACACTTATCACCGGCGACAGAGCAACAACCTCAGAGGCAAAATACTAGATACATTTATTACCCAATCAAACTACATCCTACTTAACGACGGCTCCCCAACACACCTCGGCACCCACAACTCACTTACAAACATTGACATCACCTTCAGTAGCCCAATCCTGCAAATCGACAGCTCATGGTACACAGAAAATGATCTCTTTGGTAGCGACCACTTCCCAATTATAATACAACTTTTAAACACTAACGTAGACACAATACACAACGTACAAACCGAACTTCTTAACAGACAAAGCAATGTGGGAACTATTTAGTTAACACACAGAGCTATACTCCTCTCAGCTATGCAAAAGCGCTAACATAAACAAAGAAGCAGCCACAATACAAAAAATATTTATAGCCACCGCTCATAAAGCGATCCCCCAAAACCCTTCCGCACAATGTAGCCTGGTGGAACAAAGACCTTCAGAAACTTCGGGATGAAAAAATAAAAAAATGGCATAAACTAAAAAGAAACATCTGGACAGAAAACATCATTCAATTCAAAAAAGCCAACGCCATGTTTAGAAGACATTTAAAAGAAGCCAAAAGAATTAGTATACAAAATTTTACCTCACAAATATCACCTGACACACCTCCAAAAACTATATGGAACAACATCAGAAGCTTTTGTGGCCTATACCCCCAAAGACACACACACTACGTACTAAACACACAAACGAAAACACAACGAACAAATCAGAAATAGCAGAACTATTCTGCTCAAGCTTTTCGGACACATCGAACGACTCCAGCTTCTCAAACACCTTCATAATTAGAAAATAATCATCTCTTTACAACATCCGCAACCTTACGGACATCCCCAGCAGAAGAGCCCTTGAAATAGAAAACGAAATAACTCTTGTAGAATTCACAGCAGCATATAACACCTTAAAGGGACACACACCTGGACTAGACAGAATAAATTACAGCATGATTAAAAACTTAGACAGAAAAACCACACTCCGACTAATAGAACTCCAAAACTCTATACTAAATCTCTATATTCCCCAATCCTTCAAAAACATAATCCCAATATCAAAACCAAACTCAGACAAAACAGAAATTAGCTCCAACCGTCCCATATCACTTAACTCATACTTATCAAAACTCCTTGACAAAATAATAGCAAAGCGACTGTGGTGGTTTGATTCCAACGATAAACTAATCCATAACTGTCAAACCGGTTTCAAGAAAGGTAATTCGGCTATAGACAGTCTACTATTACTAGACCACCTAAAAGCCAAATCTATCTCCATACGAAACCATACATCTATAATATCCCTAGACTTTGCAAAAGCTTTCGACAGAACCGGACTACACTCAATACCAACTCATCGACTGGAAAACTGGACCGAAAATAATAAACTACGTCAAAAACTTCATGACTAACCGTAAAATAACTGTTCGAATAAACACCAACCTATCCACCTTCCTTCCTCTGCATAACGGCATCTCCCAGGGTTCTCCTCTATCTGTTGTCCTCTTCATAACAGCCTATAACCAACTCGCTGTAAGACTCACCCAACCTCAGAATATTAACCTAAGCGCCTACGCGGACGACTTCAACATAATACATAAATTAAAAAACAGGAATAATATGAACATAAACCTAGACCCTATACTACAATACCAAACTGGTCTGACTACTCAGGCACCAGTCTCTTCACCACCAAATGCAAACACATGCACATCTGCAGGAAACTTGACTGCAATTGCAGCCGAACTACAGCCAACATACAAATTAAAAACGTGACATCACTAAAAATACTAGGTCTCCACTTTAATAACAAATACAGATGGAATACTCACATAGAACAACTTACACGCAAACTCAAACAAACAATGAACATTATAAAATGCCTATCATGCCAAAAATTCAACTGCAACACAACTTCGTTGATAAACATCACAAAAGCCATTCTCACATCTAAAGCAGACTACAGCCTTCCCATCTATGGGCGCAGCCCGAAAACAACACTACGTTTAATAAATAATAAACACAGGCTTTAGAATCGCTCTCAGAACATTTAGATCTACACCAACCCAAAACATACTATACGAAGCAAGAGCCCCCCAACTTGAAGACAGACTAGAACTCCTAACAGCACTACTCATAAAAAACCTATTAACTGAAAAAAAATCCCCACTATTTAAAACTCTACAAACATACCGATCACCTAGACACCCAAAACACAAATCAACAATAGACTATATAATTGACTACTGCATAACCCACAACCTCCCCTACCAACCCACTAAACTACTCACCCAAACCACCCATGGAATACCAGGAAAATACTTACCGACACATCCCTAAGACATTTTAACAAAAACAGCACCAGCCCTGAGATTTATCAAGCAGAATTTTTTAAAATCAAAAACAACGACAAACACAAATATACATACATCTACTCCGACGGCTCAAAAAATAGCACCACGACTACACTACCCATTACTAACGAAAATACAACAATCAATTCATACCTTTTACCCGAATACTCCTCAATATTCTCCGCAGAAATAAAAGCAATTGTAATAGCTTTAAATACCCTTAGAAAACACCACGGCAAATATTGCACATGCACAGACTCACTATCCGCTATAGACGCAATACAAAACACCAACAACAGTGACCACTAACCCTCATATATTCGCAACATCATGCAAAAAAAATTTCCCCAAATTCAAAATGCTCTGGGTGCCCGGTCATGTAGGGATACCTGGAAACGAACTAGCAGATACCTCTGCAAAGAACGCAACAAGAGAGCTCCTATTTGTAAGAGACAATCTCAACATTCAAGACATACAAAAATAACTTAAAAATACAAGCCTCACTAAACACAATTCAATATAACCAATACATCACACTGATACCAAACACATAACCCCCTTAAACTAAACAGCTACCACATTTTCAAAAACCACCCACTACCTCTCTCGCGAAGAGACCAAATCATAATAACTAAGCTTAGACTCGGACACATAAAATTAACCCACAGTCACTACATCGACTTATCCTGCCCAATATGCCCCCTCTGCAACGATAGTGTCGATAGCGCACATATTCGTCACCTGCAATAGACTTAACCATGCAAGACAAACAATATTTAAACACACAAACCCCCTACTTCTCCTATCTAACCTCACGTCCTCAAACTTATCACACATACTCAAATACCTCAGGACCACAAATTTTTACCATCTCACCAAACCACCAAAATATCTAACCAATAATTACAAATGTTAATTAAAATGTAAATATGTAAATATATAAATAGTAAAAAAAAATCCAAATATAAATTTAATTAGATCAGAAGTATTAAATTATGGAACAAAAATGCTGAATTCAAAAGTCATGAATTTCACAAAGTCAAGCTGAAGGCCTTCTGCTGCCATAGCTTTGAAATTAAGCTAACCTCTAATAATAATAATAATAAAATCTGTAGCAACTTTCAAGTGTATAGCATTTTTTGTTTGGTTGTGAGAGGGGTGGAGGTATTCCACAAAAACCCACCAAACCAAAAAAAAAAATATTTTAAAAATTTAAAAATTTTTTTTTAATTAAATTATTTTTTTTTTTTAATAATATTTTTTTTTTTTAAAAAAATAATTAATTATTAAAAAAAAAAAAAAAAAAAAATAAAAAAAAAATTTTTTTTTTTTTTTTTAAAAAAAAAAAAAAATTTTTTTTTTTTTTTTTTTTTTTTTTTTTTTTTTTTTTTTTATTTAATTTTTTTTTTTTAGTCTAACAATAAGTTTGCTAATCTTAATCTATTATAGTTTACAATTTAAAGGTTAATTGTATTGGTGTTAGGCGGCCCTAAGAAGAATTACGCTGGGCTGGTAGGTCATTTCGCTGCAGCCGGGTTGAGCTGCGAGTTTTTAGTAGGTGCTTGGCAAGGGGATTTGGATGAGAGTCAAGCTTTTTAAGTATTTGACTTTTTTTCAATTAATACATCATTTACATGTTTTATGTTTAAGTCCCTGTGGATATTCGCGCTTCGAACATACCAAGGAGCCCCGGTCATGGTGCGCAAGATTTTTGATTGGGCTCGCTGAACTATTTCGATGTTGCTTTTTGACGCACTACCCCATAGCTCAGAGCCGTACGTCCATATGGGCTTAAGCACAGAGTTATATAAGAGTACTTTATACTCCAGCCTTAGTGGAGAGTTGGAGTTGATAAGCCAGTGGAGACCAGCTGCCCTGAGTTTCATATGCGTAGTCTTAGCTTCGATGTGCTTTCGCCAGGTGAGCCGCCTGTCTAGGTGTGCGCCCAGATACGTTACTTCGGCAGCTTGTGGGACGGGTGTATTGTATAGGGCTAATGGGGGGCATGTTTCTCTGTTGAATGTAAAAGTTACGTGCTTGCTTTTGGCCTCGTTAATGCGGATGCGCCAGTCTGCAAACCATCTTTCCACCCGTATGAGGTGGCGAGCTAGTTGTTCAGTTGCAATTTTTGGAGAGTGGGAGCGACTGAGGATCGCAGTATCATCGGCGAATGTGTGTGTTGTTAGCTGGGAGTTAGTTGGGATGTCCGATGTGAAGAAGATGTAGAGAACAGGGCCCAGAACGCTTCCTTGTGGGACACCAGCGATAATATTGCAGTCGTGGGACACACTGTTGTTGCACCTAACTGCGAAAATGCGTTTGTAGAGGTAAGACTCCAGTAGCTTGTGTGTGTTTTCCGGCAACATTTGTACAATTTTGAACATAAGTCCATCAAGCCAGACTCTATCAAAAGCCTGAGCTACGTCCAGGAATAGCGCCGAGCAGTATTCGCGGTACTCAAAGGTAGTGCGTATTTCAGACGTGATGCGATTAACCTGTTCAATGGTTCCATGCTTCTGTCGGAAGCCAAATTGGTGTGACGGTATTATACTACCTTGTTTGATGTATGGCGTTAATCGTAACAGGAGCACCTTTTCAAAGAGCTTAGATAGGCATGTTAGAAGGCTAATTGGCCTGTAGGATGCTGGTGAAGTTTTGTCCTTTCCTGGCTTGGGAATCATTATTATAATTGACTTTTTCCATTGCTTTGGGAAGTAGCCAAACTTAGCAATTGCGTTAAATAGCTGACAAATTGATTGAATCATACATTGGGGGAGGTGTTTGATCATTGTTGTCGTAACCAAGTCATGACCAGGCGATTTTCCTGGCTTAATTCTTAGATTATTCTAACAATTTCGTTAGGTGTAAAAACAATTGGATTCAAGGGAGCGCAGTTGCCAGGCGACAAGGGGAGACTAAACGAGTTGGTAGAGGGGTTAGGCTGAAAGACTTTTTCCAGGTGGTCAGCAAAGGTGCAAGCTCTTTGTTCGTCGCTACGAATCCATTTGCCATCAGCATCCCGTAGAGGTGTAGCAGCTTCTGTTGGTGCTTGGAGGTGCCGGTGTGCTTTCCACAGAGAGTGTTTTGTGCTAGATGGTGAGAGTTGCTCGATGTAGCTGTGTTGTGCTTCCGCTTCCTTGAGCTTGAGTGCTCTGGTTAGCAAGCGCGTGGCGGCCTTTAGTTTTTGCTTTGAGCTCAAGGATCTATGTTTCTGCCACTCCCTGCGCAGGCGTCGTTTATCAAGCACCAGGTTCTCGATGTCTCTGTGCGTTTTGTTGGGTTTTGTAGAGGCGAGCAAGTCTGGTGGTGTAGAGACTTTTGCTGCTGCCACGAGCGTAGATACCAGCACGCTGTTAAGGTTGTCGATGTCTTCTTCGGAGCTTAACGAACTTAGCGCACCAGTGTGTGCGCAGACGTACTTTTTAAATGTAACCCAGTTAGTCTTGTTGCTTGTGAGTCTATAAGGCTTCTCGTTAACCTGCGGCTGCTGAAGGAGATTTAGTAAGACTGGAGAGTGGTCAGAAGATAGGTCTGGGAGTGACACTGCTGAGATGAGGTTGGATGGAATTCCTTTGGTTATTGCAAAGTCGATTAAGTCGGGGATTCTTTTTGGATCCGCTGGCCAGTATGTAGGTCTTCCCGGTGACACGTAGATAAGCTTTCTTTTAGTTTTAATTATTGTGTTGTAGAGTTCCTTGCCTTTGGGGGTTATGAGGCGAGATCCCCAGTATGTGTGTTTGGCGTTGTAGTCGCCAGCCGCGACAAAACGCTCCCCTAATGTGTTGAAGTATTCCATGAAGATGTCTTCAGTGATTGAGAAACGAGGTGGACAATATACTGCAGCTAGAGTGATCAGGCCATTTCCAAATTGCACGCTAATGGAAGTGGAATGCAGATAAGGTTTAGCGTAAGTGCTATGTGGATGATGCTTGATGCGTGCTCTTATTAGTATTCCTGTGCCTCCATGGGCTTAACCGTCTGGGTGGTTTGTTGAATAGAATCGGTATCATGGTATCCGGAAGTTGTATTTATTTGTCAAATGCGTTTCAGATAACAGCATGACATCGATATGTTTTCCGTTAAGAAACTGTGAAAGCTCAAGTTTGTGCTGTGAGACGCCGTTGGCGTTCCACGTTGCTATTCTTAGAGAAGCCATTATACTGATTTTGTGGATACAATCAGCTGTATCAGCGTGTTCTGATTCCTCATCAGCTCTTGTAGTGTGGCTTGCATAAAATCCATGAATTTTTCCAGGCTTTGTTGCAGTGAGGTCATCAACGCTTCAATGCTAGCAGGCGGATTCTGCGTGTGTTGTTGGTCGTTTGAGATTTTTTTTGCTGGCTGGGAATTACGCGGAACATCTGTTGATGCAGGTGGAGGCTTGGTGCCTGATTTGAGTGCGCTTGCAAAGGAGACGCTAGGGTCGGTACGTAGAACAGGCTGGGATGGTGCTAGGGAAGTGGTTGCTCTGTTTGAGGATGCGGCGACGAAGGTGTGGCTTCTGGAGGGTAAGTTCCGAGATGAAGGTGCGCGATTGTAGAGGCGATTTTTCAGGTCTTTGAAAACAGCGCAACCACGCCAGTTTGCTGTGTGGTTCTCACCGCAGTTGCTACACAATTTGACTGAACTATCCTCCTTGTTTTTTGGGCAGTTCGCAGTGCTGTGCTGGTCGCTACAGACAACGCAGATTGATCTCAAGGTGCAGTATGCTCTCGTGTGGCCATATTCTTGGCAGTTAGTGCACTTAACCGGCTGGTTGCGTTTGTGTGGCTGCTCCACCGTGATTCTACGGTGCAGCAAGAACTGCAGTTTGTATATGGGGTGCACTTCTTGAGAGTTTCTCTTGAGGGCTATGCCTTCTGGCTCCAGCTCCACTTTGAAGAGTGGTTGCGGTTCCTTGATTTTGTTCATTATGTTGATCACAGATTTGGCATTAAAATTTTTTGTTTTGAGCGCTGCGATGATCTCATCAGTCTTAACAGTTGATTCGATACCTTTGATCACAACTTGCAGGCCCTTGGCGCTCTTTAGTTGATACGTGTAGTAACTTTTTTTGGCGTCATCCAGATATTTAGTTACATCTCGATGGCTAGATTCGGTTTGCGTTTGAATTTTGGTTTCGCTTATATTTCCTTTTGTTAGTGGGATAACATGAAAGTTGTTCTCGCCAATGAGTGCTACTAATTTGTTGACTAGCGCAGTTGTTGTTTTTTCACGAAGATATATGGGCGGCGGCTTTACTTTCTTCGTCACATTGGCTGATTCGTCGATCTGATTTGCTGGGGTATTGTCTAAGAGAGCGAATCTATTTGAGCTCTCACCAAGAGGTTCACCAGTAGCAGCGTTGCTGCGGTTAACTTTCGGCTTGTTACCGCTCCCTTTGTTCTGTGGGCTCAGTTTACGCTTGCTCTTAATGTAGCGATCGATGCCAGTTTGCACCAGTTGCTCTTTACGGGGTTGATTCGGCTGCGCTTCGTGCTTGCTTTCGTTTTTGTTGATTGCACTGGCAAGCGAGAGAGGCGAATTTGGTACGGCCGAAGTTATAACGGTCGTTGTTGTTGGGCAGAGTACCGATGTTGTTGTAGTGCACGCTGTAGGCGCGCTGGCAATTGAGAGCGAAGTGACTGTGCTAGTAGCTACTGAGCTTACCGGTGTAGGTGCGTGGGAGCACAAGAGAGAGTCATGCTGACTAACTTTCAGGTCGTAGGGCGCTGACATCAGCATAGGCGAGCAAGAGCGAGGCCTTTCGAAGTCCGCTGGCTTGAGTTCATTGACCGCGTTTGTCGAGCTGGGCTCTTTGATGACGGGAGTTTCTGATACGAAAGTAAAGTACGCGTTACTTCGTTGCAGAGAGAGCCGACGCTCGTCTTGCTCTTTTTGCTTGTGAGAACGAATATCTCGCTGACTCATTGCTGCACTTTTGTTGTATTATTTGATTTCAATTAATAGTAATTGCGATCACACAAAACAACATAAAACAATTTGCGAATTTTCATCGCTGGAATTAGTAATTATGTTTTTGTTGATGTTTTGTTGGTGTTTTTTTTTGTTTTGTTTAGATGATACGTCGGCGATAATATAAGAGTACACGGAGCACTAACTAAACACGTCTGTGTCAGCTGACAGTCCAACTGACAGTCACAAAATCAAAACAAAATTAAATTTGTGAAGATTCGTTTACTTTTTGATACATAAAATTAGGATTAAAGTTGCAACTGATGAGCACTGCTACTTTTGTGAACACAGCTGTAAGTATTTTGCGTCCTATCACGGTGAAGCTTTCCAATGTAGTATGCTAGGGTACGTAGATAGAATACTCCTACAATATCAGAAGTGGGCCGATCACGACCAAATTAAAATGAAAACAAAAAGTCAAATATTTGAAAATGAATAAATGTAAACAGTGCGCAGTACATCGACGGCGCAATTAGAAGGGTGGTTGAGCGTGTTAAAAATAACGGACAAGACGGAAAACACAAAGACAATGAGAGTGGCAGCGAAGCTGAAGAGAGCAACGAAGACGGCGATGAGAACAGTACCTAGCGCAACAACAAAAGTAACGGCAAAATAGCGGCAGAAACGGCGTGCGCAACAACAATGGCGGCAACGAGAATAGCGACGAAAATTAAATGAGCAACAGCGAGGACGGCGACGAGGAAGGCAACTAAGACGGTGACGAGCTAGCACAACCAAGACGGCGACAGAGAGGTGCGAGGCATTGACTCGGCAATTGAATTGACGAAGCTGGAAGGAATGATGAAATTAGCAGCGCTAGCAAAGTTGCCAAAGCTAGCAATAAAAAATTTGGCGAGGGAAAACGAAATACAGTGGGATAAGCTGAGCAAAATCTGGGTTTATTAATGCGCATGGCAACCGATGTATTAAACGAATTTTCGGGAGATACATGTGCACACAAATGGATCACACAAGTCAAGAATATAGCCAGCATTTATGGAGTAAATGAACCGTTTATGAAAATATTGATTGTCAGTAAGATAAAAGCAAAGCATGCATGTGGTTGCATGCAGATCCGGGGCGTGCGTTGCTACCAACGGAGCAGTTGGTGGCTGAGCTGATATCAATGTTTGGTGAGAAGAAGTCAAAATTAGAGGTAAATCGAAAGCTTTGCTACTTATGCAGACGATAAGGTGATGCTTGCACATGCCATAAATATGGACGAGGAAGAATCGTTGGGGCTCCTCATTTTAGACATTCTAAATCAAATGCTACGTAACCAAGCTAGTATTCAATGCATTGCAGATGTTCGGCACATAAAGCGAGCATTTGTGGAAGTGAAGCTACCGACCGTATATGAAGCAGATAAGTAGGCGGCGTCGATGGAAAAGAAAAGTAGCGCACTCACGCGCTGTTTCAATTGAAACTCGACGGGATACCGGGCCAAGGAGTGTATGAAGACAAAGCGCGGAAAAGGATCGTGTTATGCCTGAGGTGAGATGGAGCACTTTGAAGCAACGTGCCCGAAAAACAAAAATGGAGAGATCAACAATTACGCAAGCTAAGTTTTTTCTTTTTGAATCTTTCCTTTTACTTGAATGACTAACAATAATTTTTCAAATCTTATTCTAAGCTAGCTTATTATCATTTTATGAAATGATTCGTGCTATGTGGCCAAACAAATTTAACACTGAGCTGGTTGATCGTTGCGGTGCAGTCGACTTTGGCTGCATACTCGAAGAAGTTTTCTTGCAAGTGAGTTTGGATGTGAGCCTTGTTTTTCTTTATATTTTACTTTTTTCGCTGATATTGTCTCAATGACAAGTTTTATTTGTAATTATCTGTGTATATTCCTGAAGATACCATGGAGCTCCAGTTATGATTCTCAGAATCCTAGACTGTGCTCGCTGTACGATGTCGATGTTGCCTCTCGATGCATTGCCCCATTGCTCGGAGCAATAGGTCCGTATGGGTTTAAGAACGGAGATATACAAAAGGACTTTTTACTCCAGGCATAGGAGAGACCGAATGTTTATAAGCCAGTGTAGATCCTTTGCTTTTAGTCTCAGGTGCGTCGTCTTGGCCTCTATGTGTTTCCGGCAGATGAGCTGCTTGTCCAGATGAATACTTAAGTGTGTTACGTCATCGGCTTGTGGGATGCACGTGTGGTTCATAACCAAGGGCCGGCATCCTTGTTTGTTAAGGGTTAACGTAACCTGTTCGCATTTTTCTTCTTTTACTCGTATGCGCCAATCTTTAAGCCAACGCTCTACACATGTTAAATTGCGTGCTAGTTGCATCGTAGCTTTTGCTGGGCATCTGGTTCGACTCAGTATTGTGGTGTCATCAGCGAATGTGTATATTGTTAGCTGGTAATCTGTTGGGATGTCCGCTGTGTATAGGGTGTATACAATTGGCCCTAGAACACTTCTATAGCATACAATCGCTTGTGCTTGAGCTACATCTTACCGCGAACACTCTTTGGTATAGATAAGACTTTAGAAGCTTATGTAAGTTTTGAGGCAGCAGTTTATAATTTAAAACATAAGTCCATCCAACCATACTCTATCGTATGCTTGTGCAACGTCTAGGAATAAAGTTTTGCAATATTCACGACGTTTAAAAGCAGTGACAATTTCTGTTCTGATGCGGTTAACCTCCTCAATAGCTCCCTGTTTTGCCCGAAAGCCAAATTGGTGCGATGGGAGTGTGTAGGGTGTTGTGAGGTGGAGACTGATTCGTAGCAGCAGTACTTTTTCAAATAATTTGGAGAGGCAAGTAAGTAGGCTTATTGGCCTGTATGATGATGGCTGTGTTTTGTCTTTCCCAGGCTTCCCAACTTTGCTAATTGCTTTGAGAAGTAAGCAGATTTGTAGAACTACACACATCGGGAACTCGATAATCATTTTCGGGGTTATTAAGTTGAAGCCAGGCGATTTTCCAGTCTTCAGTTGCTCTTTAATGACTTTCGCTATTTTGCTTGGCCGGAATTCTATGGGATGTTGAGGTGCTAAGGCAGATGTGGTTAAGGGTGGGAGAGTAAATGAGTTAGTGGCTGGATTTGTTTGGAATACTATTCTGCGATGATCAGCGAAATCTCTTGCTCTATCCATGTCACTACGAGACCAGTTGCCGGTAGAGTTACGGAGGGGTACGACAGTTACATCAACGACATGTCGATAGCGCACATATTCGTCACCTGCAATAGACTTAACCATGTAAGACAAACAATATTTAAACACACAGAAATAGGGGATTTCTATTTATCCTATCTAACCTCACGCCCTCAAACTTATCACATGAATTTCACAAAGTCAAGCTGAAGGCCTTCTGCTGCCATAGCTTAGAAATTAAGCTAACCTCTAATAATAATAATAATAAAATCTGTAGCAACTTTCAAGTGTATAGCATTTTTTGTTTGGTTGTGAGAGGCGTAGAGGTTATACACTTAACCCAAGCAAACCAATTAAAATAGTTTTTTGAAGTTCTAAAATGTTTTTTTCAACTAATTCCACTGTTTTCATTAGTCACTGCTATTTTTATAAACAGCTGTAAACAGCACTTTTTGTTTAAATTAATATCGTAAAAAAAATTAGCAACATTTCGAATAATAAATTGATTGGTTTTTGTTTAAAATAATCGGAAAATCAAAACAAAATTAAATTTGTGAAGATTCGTTTACTTTTTGGTACATAAAATTAGGATTAAAGTTGCAACTGATGAGCACTGCTACTTTTGTGAACACAGCTGTAAGTATTTAGCGTCCTATCACGGTGAAGCTTTCCAATGTAGTATGCTAGGGTATGTAGATAGAATTCATACACATTGTATATAAGTTTTTTATGGTATATATATCATACTCCTACAATATCAGAAGTGGGCCGATCACGACCAAATTAAAATGAAAACAAAAAGTCAAATATTTGAAAATGAATAAATGTAGACAGTGCGCAGTACATCGACGGCGCAATTAGAAGGGTGGTTGAGCGTGTTAAAAATAACGGACAAGACGGAAAACACAAAGACAATGAGAGTGGCAGCGAAGCTGAAGAGAGCAACGAAGACGGCGATGAGAACAGTACCTAGCGCAACAACAAAAGTAACGGCAAAATAGCGGCAGAAACGGCGTGCGCAACAACAATGGCGGCAACGAGAATAGCGACGAAAATTAAATGAGCAACAGCGAGGACGGCGACGAGGAAGGCAACTAAGACGGTGACGAGCTAGCACAACCAAGACGGCGACAGAGAGGTGCGAGGCATTGACTCGGCAATTGAATTGACGAAGCTGGAAGGAATGATGAAATTAGCAGCGCTAGCAAAGTTGCCAAAGCTAGCAATAAAAAATTTGGCGAGGGAAAACGAAATACAGTGGGATAAGCTGAGCAAAATCTGGGTTTATTAATGCGCATGGCAACCGATGTATTAAACGAATTTTCGGGAGATACATGTGCACACAAATGGATCACACAAGTCAAGAATATAGCCAGCATTTATGGAGTAAATGAACCGTTTATGAAAATATTGATTGTCAGTAAGATAAAAGCAAAGCATGCATGTGGTTGCATGCAGATCCGGGGCGTGCGTTGCTACCAACGGAGCAGTTGGTGGCTGAGCTGATATCAATGTTTGGTGAGAAGAAGTCAAAATTAGAGATAAGTCGAAAGCTTTGCTTCTTATGCAGACGATAAGGTGATGCTTGCACATGCCATAAATATGGACGAGGAAGAATCGTTGGGGCTCCTCATTTTAGACATTCTAAATCAAATGCTACGTAACCAAGCTAGTATTCAATGCATTGCAGATGTTCGGCACATAAAGCGAGCATTTGTGGAAGTGAAGCTACCGAACTTATATGAAGCAGATAAGTAGGCGGCGTCGATGGAAAAGAAAAGTAGCGCACTCACGCGCTGTTTCAATTGAAACTCGACGGGATACCGGGCCAAGGACTGTATGAAGACAAAGCGCGGAAAAGGATCGTGTTATGCCTGAGGTGAGATGGAGCACTTTGTAGCAACGTGCCTGAAAAACAAAAATGGAGAGGTCAACAATTACGCAAGCTAAGTTTTTTCTTATTGAATCTTTCCTTTTACTTGAAAGACTAACAATAATTTTTCAAATCTTATTCTAAGCTAGCTTATTATCATTTTATGAAATGATTCGTGCTATGTGGCCAAACAAATTTAACACTGGGCTGGTTGATCGTTGCGGTGCAGTCGACTTTGGCTGCATACTCGAAGAAGTTTTCTTGCAAGTGAGTTTGGATGTGAGCCTTGTTTTTCTTTATATTTTACTTTTCTCGCTGATATTGTCTCAATGACAAGTTTTATTTGTAATTATCTGTGTATATTCCTGAAGATACCATGGAGCTCCAGTTATGATTCTCAGAATCCTAGACTGTGCTCGCTTTACGATGTCGATGTTGCCTCTCGATGCATTGCCCCATTGCTCGGAGCAATAGGTCCGTATGGGTTTAAGAACGGAGATATACAAAAGGACTTTTTACTCCAGGCATAGGAGAGACCGAATGTTTATAAGCCAGTGTAGATCCTTTGCTTTTAGTCTCAGGTGCGTCGTCTTGGCCTCTATGTGTTTCCGGCAGATGACCTGCTTGTCCAGATGAATACTTAAGTGTGTTACGTCATCGGCTTGTGGGATGCGCGTGTGGTTCATAACCAAGGGCCGGCATCCTTGTTTGTTAAGGGTTAACGTAACCTGTTCGCATTTTTCTTCTTTTACTCGTATGCGCCAATCTTCAAGCCAACGCTCTACACATGTTAAATTGCGTGCTAGTTGCATCGTAGCTTTTGCTGGGCATCTGGTTCTACTCAGTATTGTGGTGTCATCAGCGAATGTGTATATTGTTAGCTGGTAATCTGTTGGGATGTCCGCTGTGTATAGGGTGTATACAATTGGCCCTAGAACACTTCTATAGTATACAATCGCTTGTGCTTGAGCTACATCTAACCGCGAACACTCTATGGTAGCAGGCAGCAGTTTATAATTTAAAACATAAGTCCATCCAACCATACTCTATCGTATGCTTGTGCAACGTCTAGGAATAAAGTTTTGCAATATTCACGACGTTTAAAAGCAGTGACAATTTCTGTTCTGATGCGGTTAACCTCCTCAATAGCTCCATGTTTTGCCCGAAAGCCAAAATGGTGCGATGGGAGTGTGTAGGGTGTTGTGAGGTGTTGACTGATTCGTAGCAGCAGTACTTTTTCAAATAATTTGGAGAGGCAAGTAAGTAGGCTTATTGGCCTGTATGATGATGGCTGTGTTTCGCCTTTCCCAGGCTTCCCAACTTTGCTAATTGCATTGAGAAGTAAGCAGATTTGTAGAACTGCACACATCGGGAACTCGATAATCATTTTCGGGGTTATTAAGTTGAAGCCAGGCGATTTTCCAGTCTTCAGTTGCTCTTTAATGACTTTCGCTATTTTGCTTGGCCGGAATTCTATGGGATGTTGAGGTGCTAAGGCAGATGTGGTTAAGGGTGGGAGAGTAAATGAGTTAGTGGCTGGATTTGGTTGGAATACTATTCTGCGATGATCAGCGAAATCTCAGCGAAACGGGGCAGTTTGCCCCCGTCGTCAAGGGGGCCCCCAAACGTCGAATGGCAGTTTTTCAAAATATGACAAATCGAGTATATATGTGTCGTGCCACAAAGAAACCGACCTTACGTGCAGAGAATCAATCAATCGCTGAATCGATAATCGATATATATTGTTTTCATATCATGTGCCATCAGTCAATCAATCAATCCTTTTTTTGATCGTCTTTGAACGCAGCTGCGTGAACTTTATGAAAAATCTTCGAAAGTATCAAGACTTTTCGCCCCTTTGTTGGAGTCTTCGAAAATATTTCCAACAACTTAAGATTTTCGGGATGACGAAATTACGAGAATCGCAAAAAAGAAGGCTGCTGAGTTAAAAGAAGCATATCCTAATGACTTGAACGAAGACGAACTCTCTGAAGAAATCTTGCTACTCTTGAAGATTCGACGGAACATGCATTGGGATACTCACTCAGCACTCGAACTTCTGATTCTGATCTTTGACCATGGTTATGAAAAAATATTACCCCAAACATGTGTCGCTCTGCGGTTACTATTAGTTTTGACACCATCAGTTGCGTCAGGTGAAAGAGCCTTTAGTAAACTGCTTCTCATCAAAAACCGACTGAGATCTACAATCGAACAAGATCGTTTGAATCACTTGCTGAGCCTGCCTGTATTATTATTAGTAATTTGACATTGCTAAAAGCGTCTTTTCGCTGATATTTATGTATACCATATTTTGTTTAATTTACACACTTAACTCAATAAATTGATTTTAGTCAGAGCTCAGTGAGAATACGTCTTACCCCGATAGTGGTTGAAACGAACGTAAGATATTTTGAAATTAATTTTATGAACTATTCTAAGACAAAATTAATTACAACATGCCTCATAGACACGAGAAGCCCAATTTCGTTCATTTTAATTAGTAAAGTACCAAAAGATGTTATTGAATATGTCGATTCACTGAGTTGGTAGAAAATTTGTAGGTTAATAAAGTAAGACCGAAAGAAACGGAGATTCAGTGTGAGATACAACTAAGATTAGAGGACTCTTCCTTGATATTCTATTCTATATTTTTTCCCCCTATTTGCATGCTGCGCTCTATCGCATCGTCTATTTTATTTAAATTTCTATCCTTATCGCGTTAATTTCTCTTCGCGTGTCTATTCACATTAATACCGCGTTTCCGTGTCGTCCGTTATGCGACGGTGCCTCTCGGTCGGTTAAGCGGAAGGTGGACTTCGTTTGGGTTCCGCGCTCAACAAGCATTGACTTGGTGTCGTTGGACCACTTGCTAATACATTCATTGTATTCAACGTCCAAATAAAAAGAAAAAAAAAACAGATTAGAAGACTCGAAACCGTTTAGTTGTTCGCCGAGAAGATTAGCATATACCGAAAAAGAATAGTTTAAGATTATTTTAGATGAGTATTTAGAAAACGAAATCATTAAACTGAGTGAATCAGAGTATGCATCTCAAAAAGTGTTAGTAAAAAATAAAACAAAACACTTCGTTTATGGTTCCTCTAGGACAGTTTAAATATTTAAGGATGCCAATGGGGCTGAAGAATGCATCGACGGTTTTACAGAGATTTACAAAAAGAATTTTTGAGAATAATAATTCAATATTAGTGGCAACGCTGCATGTCCCCTATAAAATAATAACGTCTGGCAACCTCTGACTAGAAGTTCTCTTTTTTCGTTTCGTAGATCAGTAAGTCGTAATCCGTTGTGGAATGAAGTTGTAATACATATGCTACAAATAAAGAACAGATTCTTACATTGTCCTAATAAATTGACCTCGAACAGGTTATGGGCCCAGGAACGTGTAAAAAAGAGTGCGTGTGAAATTGAGTAATTCATCGGTAGAATATTCTGGAGTTTCTGGACACGCATGTACAAATTATTTCTTTAGCCGGCGATATCGCGCGAGTTACCTCCGGGGGAGCTTCGCGGGGTATTCAAATGCAGGAAAGAGAGGAGCTGATCCAGAAAGTAGCCACAGTGACCTCCGGAGAGCTTCGTGAGATATTCAGATGCAGAGAAGAGAGGAGCCGATCTTGAAAATTGCTACGGCTGTCAGGGAATTCGATCGGATTGAATATTGGATACGTCTACAAGTGTTTGCTGCTAGATCTCGACTGCAAGTCGTCTTTATTTTTGGTCTTAAATAAGCTAACAGAGAATATGTATATGTGTATTACAATGTTGGAGTTCTTAGAAATAAAGTATCTGACGCAGCAGAAAGTATGTTAACAAGTATGTATATGGGATTGTATGCACTGCGTTGTCTGTGCGAAGGGAATGCGGTGTCAGCTTTTTGGCGGATGTCGGCGGCTGACTCGTCGTTGATGTTTATGTTGCGACTTTGTATCGCAACGCTTCCCGGTTCGATGTCTTCACTTGTGTAGGCGTGGTGGTTTGGAGGGAGGGGTGGTGTATTGTACCGATGGGTCGGTAACTCCTCCCCCCCCAGTTTGGAGCGACGGCCATAACGGAGGAATTGGTGGAGCGACGATTGGAAGAATGTGGTCGGGCCCGGTATGGAAGATGTGGGTGTCTCTACGAAGTGTCCAGGTGAGTATTACGGCGACTAGGGATACGGTGAAGAGAATGTATAAGGTTGTCGAGTGTCGAAAGTTTCCTGCCGTGACGACCCGTAGCTTGTTGGATGTTGTGAGTGTATCCAGGTGAAGTCTTTCCAAGGTGAGTATGTTAATAGTGGCATTTTTTATTAATTTCCGTATTGGTGGTAGGAAGAAGTCGGGGTGCTCTTCTGTTGATACCGCCGTGTTGTCGTAGTTTATTTCATTGATTTGTAATGTGCAATTGTTATACTTTATTATAGCTGATCCATTGATTTTAGTTATGGTCTGGTTGGAGGATATGATTGGGAGGTTGTTCCCGTTAAATACAAATATGAAGCCTTTTTCCGGTTCGAACACATCGGTCGTGAGTCCCGTTTCCTTAATGTCGCAGTAGCTGGTCTTATTCTGGATAAGGTGTCCCAGGCAAGTATTATTTTTAAGATTATTGATAGAATCGATTTCACAGACGAATTGTTCTTCTATTACAGGGCATTTATACATAGTTGAAAACATACTATTAATTTTGTTATTATACTCGTATATTATGTACTTAGGTGCTATTACAAATTGTGTGGAATTTATTGGGAGTGGAATTAATCTTGCCATTTCGTAGTTGGGATTTAGAAAAATAGGAATTTTGACATTGAAAATTATTTTGTCTTGGTAATTGAGTGTGTTCATTTTTAACAGATTATAAATGTGTTGCTCGGATTTTATTGTGTAGTTTTGGGTTTCAAAAATTTGTTTGATTTTGTTTATTTCTGTCTTATCTAAAATGAGTTTTGGGATAACATTAATTTTGGCAAGCAGTGTACTTTCTATAATGTCGCTAAGGTGACTAAGTAATAAGTCTATATTATAGTTAAGCCTATTTATATATTGTAGTTTCTTTAGTTCTTCTTCGTAGTTATACATTTTTTTGTAGATTGTATTTTGTGTGTTTTCGAAGAAGTTTTTAATCAAATTCTGTTCATTGTTAATGTGTCTTGTTAAGTTTTTGAACCGTAATTGAATTTCATCGTTGAACGTGTTCTGTATTTCGAAGTTATCTGAGATGGTGGTGACTTGGCTTTTTAGGTGGTTAATTTCTGTTTCTATATTCTTTGCATCATTGGCGTCCATGTTGCCAGTGACGACTTTGACTAAACTACCTAACCCGTTAATAAGACCTCTTTTGTGGCGTGAAAAGGGTGTTAGTGCGTCTATTTTACTTTGAGTTTGGGCAAGTTTAGCATTTAGTATTGATATAGAGTCGGTGAGTGTTTCATCGTGTCTTAGGGTATCGATGGTATGGTATAATTTTTCAATACAGTTGGTGTATTCGGACAGATCGATTATGTGGCTAATTTTCTTATAGTTTCCTATCACGAGTGTTTTCCCTAGCGGCACTTTTGCTAAGAGGTTGGTGCTATTGAAGTTGTGGATGAAGATAGATTGGTATGCCCCATGGCAAGATCTGGAATGCAGGTGGAAAGGCTTGAGTCATTTGGAGGTTTGAATGTTTTCCTAACTTTTGATTTGTGGATTTTTTGATTTTTTGTGGTTACTAAGGTTTTTCCTTTGTCTTTTGCTGTTCTGTGTAAGGAGAACCGTGGTGTTAGTTTATTTCTCCTGTTTTCTTTTCTGAAAATTGTGCTGTTAGGTTGTAGTGTTGTTGGTTCTACCCTGCTTGTGTTTAGCTTTTCTGTTCTTTGTTGGGCGTTTGTGGCCAATTTTTCCTTTATTTCGGAGTAGAGTTTATCTTGGAACATATTAAGTTTATTTAAATAGTCATGCTCATTATTGGGTATTATTGTTTTGTCAAATAAATGGGTCCTACCATTAAAAAGTTCAAAAGGGGTGTGTTTAGTGGTGGAGTGGATTGCGTTATTATATGTTATTACAGTTTCTGACATTATTTCTTCGTGGTCTGTAGGTAGTTTGTGTTTTTTTCGTGTGTCTAGTATTATTCTGTAAATCTCTGTCAAAGAGGAGTGTAAGCGTTCTACTGGAGAATTACTTGAAGATTGCTGGAAGGATGTGACATGGAGAAGTATATTATATTGAGAGCAAAACTTGCGGAATATGTCGTTGCAGAATTCTACTCCTTGGTCGTGTATTAGTTTTTTGGGTAGTCCGAATTGACTGAAGAAGTTTTTGATTGCTTTGGTGCAATTGATACCGTTTCTATTTGGAATGGGGTAGACAGCTGCGAATTTTGAGAACTTGTCTATGATTGTCAGGTTAAAATTATTGTTAATGGTGTAGATGTCTATGTGTATTATATCGAGGGGTTTCGTTGGGGTTTCTGGGATTTCAAATACAATGTTTTGTGGTTGTCTGTCGTATTTGAGTTTTAGACAGGTTTCGCAATTCCTAATTAGTTCGGAGATTTTGCTTTTCATATTGGGGAAGTAGGTTTCTCGTTTGAGGTGAAGGAATGTTTCATCGATGCCTCTGTGATTGCTATTAGTGTGATATTCCTGAATGAATTTGTTTTGTTCGGGGTTTCCTACAATTTCGTGGAGAAGTGATTTGCATCTGATAATTTTAAAGTGTTTTTTGTGTGCAAAGTACGTTAAGAATGCTTTTTCGATTAATTCGGAATTATTATCGTCTGCCAAGAATGCGCAAACCCTGTTAGGTTTTAGGGTTCCTTTCAAGATTTTAGCAATATTATCGAAATCGAAAGAGGGCTGTGAATATTTTTTCCTAAGCTTTTGTTTGAATGGTGTTGTAGTTTGGCAAGACGTATTTTTATCTATTTCTAGTATGAGTTGCGTGTTAAATTCGTTAATAGGTTTTTCGGATGTGGGACAAGGCTTAACAGTCAGGCTTTCGTTGTGGTTTAAATTTGGGTCTGCTCTACTTAAGGCGTCTGCGATTACATTTTGTGAACCTTTCTTGTGAATTATTTCGAAATTGTATTCCATGAGTTGGAGTCTCCAACGAATTATTTTCGAATTGGGTTCTTTGAAATTCATAAGCCATATTAGTGGCTTGTGATCTGTAACAATAGTAAATTTTACGCCATAAATATATGGTCTGAAGTATTTTACTGCCCATATTATTGCCAACATTTCTTTTTCTATGGTTGAATAGTTGACTTCGGTGTCAGAGAGGGTCCTGCTGGCAAAGCATACAGGTCTATCGTTCTGTAAGGAGCCTTGGGATAGTACGGCTCCTAGCGCGAAGTTACTAGCATCCGTAGTAAGAATGAATGGTTTTTCGAAGTCTGGGTGTATGAGTATCGGGTCATTGGAAAGGAGAGTTTTGCACTGTTCGAATGCGTCTACAAAGTCTTTGTCTGTAGTAACTTGTCTTTTTCCTTTCAGCTGTTTAGTCATGGGTTTCGTTATCCGTGCGAAGTCTCTTATAAACTTCCTATAATACCCCAGTAAACCGAGAAAAGATTTGATAGCTTTTCTGTTGGTGGGGCAAGGAAATTTTTTGATCGCACTTATCTTGTTCGGGTTTGGTTTTATTCCGTCTTGTGTGACTATGTGGCCTAGAAATTCTATCTCTTTCCTCAGGAATTCTGATTTCGAGGGTTGTAGTTTAAAGTTTGCCGCTCTAAGTTTTTCGAATACCATTTTTATGTCCAATAGGTGTTTTTGTAAGGAAGGCGAGAAAATTATAATATCGTCGAGATAGACTAAGCAAATGGTGCCGTTAAGGTCGCCGAGGACGCTGTCCATAACCCGTTGAAAGGTAGCCGGTGCGTTTTTTAAGCCGAAGGGCATCCGTATGAATTCATAATGGCCCCCTTCGACTGTAAAAGCTGTTTTGGCGATATCTTTTGGTTCCATCTCAATTTGATGGAAACCGCTAGTTAGGTCGAGCGTTGAAAAATATTTTGCTTTGCCTATGCTATCTAATATGTCGTTTATGTTTGGGATTGGGTATCTGTCCGAAATGGTTTTGTCGTTGAGTTTACGGTAGTCTATTACAAGTCGCCATTTCCTGTTCCCTGTACCGTCTAGTTTTTTTGGGACCACCCATACCGGGGCGCTCCAAGGGGAGTGGCTAGATCTAATAATTTGTTGATCTAACATGGAATCGATTTGTTTTTTGACTTCTGTTTTATGGATAAAAGGGTATCTGTAGGATTTTGCGTGGATAGGAGTGTTGTCTATGGTGGGGATGGAGTGTGTGATTTTGTTGGTGAAAGTTAATGGTGTTTCTGGGTTGTAGAATATGTCGCGAAATTGTTTACATAGGGTTATTAAAGCTGCTTTTTCTTCTGGATTGAGATGTTCTGTTAGTATTTGTAATGGGGCTTGGGGGTTATCATTATTAAGAGGTGTAGCTGATATATTAAAGAACTCGATATGATCGTTTTTGTTGTAAGGGATGGTTTCTAGGGGGTATTCTAGGTATAATAGTTTATCTGAGTTGGATTTGTTAGAGATTTCGACATTGGCAATATTATTGTTTGCTTTATATAGTCCTTCTGACAAGAATAACTCATTATTTAGCTGTGTAGCAAAACAATAGAATTCGCCATGATTAGTCTTTACCGGTAGTGGTAAGATAACTTTACTGTAGGCGGGGATGTTAAAAATTTTTGAAGCCTGGTAAATGTACAAGAATATTGGGAGTGTAGACTTTGAAGTTACTAGTCGTAAGTTTACTAGGTCTATTTTTGCTTCTAGGTGTGATAATAGGTCCATTCCTATGAGGCCGTTAAAATAAGAGTGAAATTTGAATTTAAGTAGGGTAATTTGACCTTTGGTTTTGAACTCGGGTGGCATTGGGAATATTGCCTTTTCCTCAATTTTGAAACTATTTAATGCTGTTGTAATTGAAGTGGATGTTGGTAGAGTTGTGCACTCTAGTTGGTTTGCAGATTCTGGGTCAATGAAGGAGTTATTGGATCCTGTATCGATAAGAAATGACAAGGGGAATTTTTGTTGTAGGTTTAGAGTTATGTATGGGAGGGATGTTGCATGTGTGGTGGGATTTATGTATCCTGTCGGGTTCCTGAGGCGGGTGCCTGAAAATTTAGGTCGGTAGGGCAGTGTTGGGTGAGTTTTTCTTCTTCTATGTTGTGTAGCCCATAATTTGGTGTTTTATTGTCTTTAAACGGGTTACTATTTCTGTTGCCATTGTTTGATTGACGATATTGGGAGTTGGGGTTTGAATAGTGGTATGAGTGGTTTTGGGAGTAAGATGAGTTACGGTTGTTGCGGTTGTTGTTGTCTATGTGATTGTTGTTGTTGTTGTTATTGTAATTGTTAGTTCGTCGTTCGGTATTGTTTGGTGTTGGGGGGTATGGGTTTCTGTTCTGGTAACGAGCTCTTTCTCTTTGACATAGCTCATAAGCTGTTTCGATAGTCTTGGGGTCTTTCAATCTGATGACTGTTTTAAGTGGTTCTCTAATTCTTGAAATGAAGGCATTTAGACAGACTTCGTCATATAGTGTTTTCTTGGCTTCGATGATTGTGGCCGACTGTCCACTATTGGAAGTAGTGGAAATAAGTTGGCTCCTAATCCTCGATAAGCCGAAGAACAATTGCCCTAGGGTTAGGTTATCCGGGAGAGATTGGAGCTCGCCTAGGAGGGTAGCTTCGCTTTTCTTGCTAGAATATAAACGTAGTAGGTTGCTTTTGATATCGTCCCATATAAGTTTGGTGTTAGCTAGATTTAGAGCTTCATCTGCTCTTCCAACTATTTTATTCCTAATTGCCCTAAGTGTTAGAAGTCCGTACGGTGTTTGGTCGGTACCCCTAATGAGCATGATTATTTCCTCAACGCTAGTTATATATTTGTCGAGTTGGCCTGGAGTACCATCGAAAGTCGGAAGTTCTTTAACGAAGGCTAAAATATCGGTGGCACTAAGTGCCGTAGCAATACTGCTAAAGCCACTGACAGTAGGTGTTAAGGGGGCGGAATTACCTACGGAGGCGTTGCCTGAATCCATATTTATAGGTTGAAGGGGCGGTGAGAGGGTATTTTCTCTAATTACGGGGAGGGTGTTTGTCTTAGTAACTGAACGTGTGACTCTTTTTGGAAGTGTGTGTGATCCTAATACGGAACGAGTTGTTTGTTTTATAGTCTGTGTTAATTTCTTTGACATTTAAGAGAGAAAGGGAATATACAATTTATAGTGTACTTAGTGATTCTTAATTATTTGTTTATTGTTGAATGGTGTGTGTTTGTTGTGCGTTAATTTCTGTAATATAGTGGTATTAGTGTATGTATGTTTTATTGAATACTTCATTTGTGTTGAAAGAGTGAGAATATGGGTGCATGTTTCAAAGATTTTTCTTTTTATTAAGGTGTGCAGTTTATATGTGATTTTGAGGTTCTGTACCCAGCCTTAGGAATCATACACTTCACTGTTCATATAAAATTGTATTTGGAATGTTGTATGCGTGTATGTATTTGTTTTGGTGGTTTGCATATATATATGTGCACATGAGAGTACTGATGTGGTACTTGGCCTTACTAAGCTTCGGCGGTGATTATCAGCGATTGATTTCACACAAGTACATTACACGTCACTCTTACACATTTGTATATATGGTTTTGTTATGTATATTTTCGTTGTGTATATGTATTTTGTGGTGTAGTACCGGGCCTTCATTTCGATTAAAATTCACGAGATCGTCTGCTTTCATGTAAAACGCAAACCAAACGCTTTCTAAATTTGTTTAATTGTACTGTTATTATTTTCGTTGTGTATATGTATTTTGTGGTGTAGTACCGGGCCTTTAATATTTCGGCAGTGGTTTATCAGCGATTGATGCCACGCAGGTACACTACATTTTCTTTTTTTTTTTTTATTGCATTTGAAATATTTATGTGTGTGTAAATTGTTTTAATTGTTTTGCATATATATGTACACATGAAAGTAGTGATGTGGTACTTGGCCTTACTAAGCTTCGGCAGTGATTATCAGCGATTGATTTCACACAAGTACATTACACGTCACTCTTACACATTTGTATATATGGTTTTGTTATGTATATTTTCGTTGTATATATGTATTTTGTGGTGTAGTACCGGGCCTTTAATATTTCGGCAGTGGTTTATCAACGATTGATGCCACGCAGGTACACTACATTTTTTTTTTTTTTTTTTTGCATTTGAAATATTTGTGTGTGTAAATTGTTTTAATTGTTTGCGTAATGATATGGTACTTGGCCTTAATAACTTCGGCAGTGACTATCAGCGATTGATTTCACACAAGTACAACACATATCATTTTCGCGATTACGGCATTTTTAAGTTTTAGTTAAAACAAAAATCTTTTATATGAGTGTTTTGTATGTTAATTAAGGCGGTTTATGTATTGTAGTAGGACTTTTGTTGTAATCACTTTTAGACATTACTGCACTTCATTCTCACTCTTTTTCCACAACTACTTACAATAGAACTAATAAGAGTTTTAATAGAATATTTTCCATTCCAGTTTCCGGCTGCGCCAGTTACCTCCGGGGGAGCTTCGCGGGGTATTCAAATGCAGGAAAGAGAGGAGCTGATCCAGAAAGTAGCCACAGTGACCTCCGGAGAGCTTCGTGGGATATTCAGATGCAGAGAAGAGAGGAGCCGATCTTGAAAGTTGCTACGGCTGTCAGGGAATTCGATCGGATTGAATATTGGATACGTCTACAAGTGTTTGCTGCTAGATCTCGACTGCAAGTCGTCTTTATTTTTGGTCTTAAATAAGCTAACAGAGAATATGTATATGTGTATTACAATGTTGGAGTTCTTAGAAATAAAGTATCTGACGCAGCAGAAAGTATGTTAACAAGTATGTATATGGGATTGTATGCACTGCGTTGTCTGTGCGAAGGGAATGCGGTGTCAGCTTTTTGGCGGATGTCGGCGGCTGACTCGTCGTTGATGTTTATGTTGCGACTTTGTATCGCAACGCTTCCCGGTTCGATGTCTTCACTTGTGTAGGCGTGGTGGTTTGGAGGGAGGGGTGGTGTATTGTACCGATGGGTCGGTAACTCGCGCGGCTTTACAAGTCCAATGTCAGGCACGGGTCGTGACAATCAAAGACAGGGAGTTTTTCAATTAAATGTTTATTATGACCGCTAGCCGTGGCTGTAGCATCGGAACCAAAAGTCAAACTGAATACAAACGAATTCTTAGAGTTAAATGAAAGCGAAACTCTATTTCGCAATCATACTCATAGCGGCCACGCAAATGTGCTGTGTTTGTGTGTCAAATGCTGGCTAAGCAGATTCGTTCGGAATCATATTACTTTCAACAATCTGGAGACTGTTGACTTCAGTTAACTACTCCCCCTCTAAGTTAAGGCCGCCCTCGGCCGACCTTATTCCAGCAACCATCTAACATAGTTGCCTCGCAGCTCTCTTTGCCTTCAGGATGCGGTAACTCATCAGGGTAACGCAGACGAGGGCACAGCTTACTGCTCCAGCGGTGACTATCAGCAGTATTGTGTGATCGGTGCCGACTGCCTCTTTGAACTGCCGGATGATCTCCAAATTACGCTCGTTCAGCCGGGGGAGGTAAGAGAGACTAAGCACCTTCTGGCTGGCCGTGATGTTGAGCAGGGGAAGGCTCGCAACTCCTGGGACTTTGCTTACGGCAATGTTCCGGTTAGTGAACAGGGTTCCATTGATGGTGGCCCACTCACCGAACGTGATGATATGCGTGCCGCGTATCCAGACTTCAGTGCCGTTGTCGACTCGCACCTTTGCCGGTCGGTCGTTCACGATGACAATTCCATCGTACACGCAGGTGACCGAGTCCA
The DNA here is from genome assembly GCA_018151435.1 of Zaprionus africanus. Lineage (NCBI taxonomy): Eukaryota > Metazoa > Arthropoda > Insecta > Diptera > Drosophilidae > Zaprionus > Zaprionus africanus. The sequence continues at coordinate 43,301 of JAECXB010001441.1, forward strand.
GATTGCTTGGTTGGGATTCGCAATGGGCCACACCTCCTGCATGAAGTTCTCTGGCACATGAGCTCTCTGATGACAGTCGACAGAAAGATACGCTGGGGGAGGCGGTACAATCTTCGACTGCGTAAAATCCTGTGTCGCATTCCGCTATAACATTGTCGTTTATCCGTAGCGTGTAACCTTCTCGCTCAACGGGAAAGATAGTAATTTTTTTTACAATTAAATCTTATTTTAGGAAACCTAACTATGAAATATATGATGTTAACGGACTGTAGGACCTTAATTGATGAGACAGACATAAGATCTCTTATGGGAGTGTCTGTGGGCTCCTCGAGCCAAACTAACTTTAAGTCTGCATGGTCTAAAATGTTTGGGCTGACAATTTTGAGTTTTGCAAGTGTTATAACCAGTATAAGATTTTGTAACTCCATCATTAACATTCTATTCATGGCTAGTAGGATTTCATATTAATGGCCGGTGTCTAATTGCGAATTCTTGGTTGCTCTGAGAACTGTGTTTACTAAGTCGGTTAATTGGTTAATCTGATTTTGAGTTCTAGTGTTTATTTCTACCTGTTTATTATTCGCATCAATCAGCCGAGTCTCGGGGAATCTACTCCGTTCTAAACCATTGGCGTCTGGGGTGCCCGCTACAACTTTCAGTATGGATCCTAGAAAATCTAAGCTCCTAGCTACCCTGTGATGCTTGCCTAACGCTTCTAGTAAGTCCCTTAGGTGTGCTACATCTACGCTCAATAATTTCTTCATATGCGATTGTGGGAACTTGTCAAACAAGCTGGCTGTCTCTTCCACTATGCGCATGTACTCTGAGAGGTTCTCTGAGTGCCTGATGTAAGCAAACTCCTCCCATACCAAGACTCGTCCCTCGACGACGGGGATATACTTGGCGTGCGAGTAGTCGGTGACGTGCGCTGAGGCCAAAGATGCCGAAAGAAGGAGGATGAGTCCAATCCTGTAAGTGAAATTTGAACTATGTTTTTGTTCGTAAAGCGGGGAACCCAACACCAGTAAATACCTTACTTAAGTACTATATGCCGATGGCATTAGATCCTTTAAATCTAATTAAAATTATGCCAAGTGGCCAAAAAGAAAAAAAAAAGGAAAACATGATTTGCCAGAGCAAGAACATCGTTTTTGGGAATGTTATTTTAAGTGGTCCCCATGTCCGCTTCTACGGCTCTCTCTTCGCCTGCGGTTGGATTTGACCAAAACTTTTTCTCCTACATCGAAGACCCTGTTTTGTCGAGAGACATTCTCCCTGGCTCTGAGGGCAACCTGAGCATTTCGAATCCTGGTCTGGACTTCAGTTTGTGGTTCGTCAGGGTGTGCTTGTACAATGTCAACAGGTCTTTTGTCAACGACCGAATGGATTGACTTATTGTACTCTACCGTGGCCAACAAAATTACTTCTACCGTGTCACTTATGCCCCTGTCGATCTGCAGGCATCTGGCAAGCTCCACCAACGTACTATGGAAACGTTCCACTTGTCCGTTGGAGATACTGTGTAGCGGTGGTGCATTCGAAACGCTGACACCAAAGTTGTTGGACAACATAGATGTGATTGTGTGCGAGTTCAACGATGGCTCGTTGTCGCAATATATTACTCTGGCTTTCGGGAAGAAGTTCATAAGCTGGAGCAATGCAGCCATGAGATCCTCAATGGTCCTCGATTGAATAGGCTGTACGACAGCAAATTTGGAAAACTTGTCGATGCAAGTGAGAAAGAACTTTTTATCTGTAGAGAATATGTCTATGTGCAACATTTCTCCCGTGTGTGATGGTATTGGAGACTCCCCAATCTCTTGTTTCCTTGGGTGTCTGTCATACTTGGCCCTCGCGCATGTCTTGCAGTCCTGGACTATCTCATTAGCAAGCTTTGTCATTTTCGGAAAGAAATATTCGGACAGAACCTGTTTGACGTTTTCCTGCTCCGCTCTATGGGCTCTATTGTGTTCGGCTGTGAGGATTTCTCTTTTCTCCTCCGTGCCGAATATGTCAACTACCAGGTTCTTACAGTGCCAGAATTTGGCGGCTGGGAACCTACGGACGACCTCGCCTTGAACCATCGCGAGCGTATGCAGGTCGCAGTGGAGAGCATTTACGCCCTTCGGCACAATTACTTCTGAGAGGTAGTCCAACAGGGATTCTCTGCAGGTGAAGTTAATTGTGTGGCTCTTTTTATCCCTGAACAGAACGAAAGTTCGTTTTAAAGGAAAGCGCGCTTCCTCCAGTATTATCTGGTTTTGGAAGCAGTTCAACGGGTTTTCCGTTGTTTCAATGGTGTGCGTGAGGGACAGCTCACTGTGAATTGTTGCTGCGCATGATTCCGGTGCTTGTTCTTCCAAAGCGTTAAGCTGTTGTCTGGACAATGCATCCGCAACGAGATTATTTTTTCCGGGCATTGGACTCGTCTATGCGTGCTTTCCACCTTTTTATTTTCGCATTAGGGTTGGATTCCGCTACGGAAAATGTCAAAGGCTGGTGGTCGGTAAAGATATTTATATATTTAACTCCGTACAGATAATGCCGAAGCTTGGCTTAGGCCCAGATAATGGCTAATAACTCCCGCTCGTTAGTCGCGTAGTTAGCTTCCCTATCTTTTAAGGTTCTCGATATCATGGTGATTGGGCGGCCTTCCTGAGACAACACCGCACCTATACCGTAGGCCGAAGTATCGGTCGTTAGATCGAACGGCTTCTTGTAGTCAGGATATCTGAGCATTACGTCCTCGGATGCCAATATGTTTCGTAACTTTTCAAAAGCTTGCCGCTGCTCTGCCGAGAACTGTACTTGGATGTTACGGGACCTGTGCTTGCTGACAGTTCCATTTTCACTCTTTAATATGTCGGAGACGGGCCTAGCTATCGCTGCGAAGTCCTTTATGAAACATCTGTAATAGCTCGCGAGGCCCAGGAATGACCTGACCTTGAAAACTGTCTTGGGCTGTGGGAATTCTTGTATAGCCCTAACCTTTTCCGGGTCTGTAGTTGCACCGTTATTGGTAACTATGAACCAAAGGAAATTCACGCTCTTCTTAAAAAAAAGTGATTTTTCTATTGATACTCTCATATTTGCCTCGTACAAGCTTTGTAGGACCCATTCTACATGCTTGAAATGAGACTCTTCATCTTCAGAGAATATGATAACATCGTCTACGTAGACATAGCAAGATTTGCCAATCTGTTCTCGCAGGATATCGTCAATAGTTCTCTGAAAGATGCTGGCTGCGTTCTTGAGGCCAAAAGGAAGCCTCTTGAACTCGTATTTTCCACCATTCACTGAAAAGGAAGTCTTCTCTCGGTCGCGTTCAGAGAGTATGATTTGGTGGTAGCCAGACTTGAGATCTAGTGTAGAAAAGTAACAGGCCTTGCCCAAGTTTCCTAATATCATTGAGATATTTGGCATGGGGTACCTGTCAGGAATTGTTAGCTCATTAAGCTTGCGAAAGTCTATGACCATACGTCGGTTTTGGTTGCCCGCCTCGGCAGTACCCTTCTTATCCACAACCCCAATGGGGTTGTTGTAAGGGGAGGCGAACGTTTGGATTATGTCGCTATTTAGGAGGATTTGCACCTCCTTATTAACGAAATCGGCCACTCCCATTGGATATGGATATAACCGCGCATAAACGGGGTCATCAGTCGTTGTTCTGATGGTAGCCACTACCGAGATATTGTAAGGCAGGGCCTCGTTAGGGTCCGCGAATGCCTTCTTATTGGCCGTTAGCATCTTTAAAAAGGAACCACGAACTTGGGGTGGCGCGTCCGAAAAATCCACATCAGTGAAATTGACGTTAGCGCAGGAGTGAAAGGAGATCTGTTCGACCTCCGTTCCCCACTTGAGTTCACCGGAAGCTAGGCATAGTGATGCACCGGCCTGTGCTTATAGGTCGAGTCCGATTATTCCGTCAAACGTGGTTAAGTCCGGTAAAATGAAGAATACTGCTTTCACATTGAACAGTGATACAAAGCATTTCTGGTTAATTTGGGTCGTGCCATGGATTGAGTGAATTCTGAACGCAGAATTCACTGGACGGACACCACGCAGTCCTTTGTGTGGTCGGATAAAATTTTTGGATGCGCCTGTGTCGATGAGGAACTTCATATCGCACCCTGCTACTCTCCGTCTGATGACGGGCAGCAGGGACTTTCCTCTAAAAAATTGAGGGAATCGGAGTCGGCGTCATCGTCAATCTGTTCCACCGCACCACTGGCGGCACTGGCGAATGATCCAGCCCCCTGTCCCGCAGTCTGAGTGACATGGTTCACTCTCTGCTGCTTTTGGTTGGTGTTGGTGCGATCGGACGCGGCCGACCGCTTGTTCGTGCCAGCTGGGAATTGTGTGGGCTGAACAAAGTTGGATAGGGAAGGGTCGACATCCATGGGCTCTTGCGCTTTCGCATAGCTCTGCTGACCATTGCCACG
>JAECXB010001446.1:0-13341 GCA_018151435.1 Zaprionus africanus
AGAGCGTGCGGTTGTTCTGCTGAACGTCCCTCTCTCGAATTGTTGTGTGACAGCTATGTTTTCCGTAACCAGCTTAAACGGAACGCCAAGCAAATAATGCCGAAACTTTTTCATAGCAAGATAAGGAGCTTTTACTTCCAAAATGTAGCTATTTCGTCATGATTCACTTGTATTAGTCTTTTTGCTCCAATAGAAAATGGGGTGCAGTTGATCTTCAAAATATTGTAGCAAAGTGGCACCAAAACCGTCCTTCGAAGCGTCTGTGTGCAATCCCGTCAAAGCACCTCTACAATAAATCCTTAAAACGGGGCCTTCGCACAATGCACTCTTCAGATTTTCAATTGCTGCATATTCTTTAGACTCCAACTTAAAAGTAGCATCCTTCTTCAAAAGATTGGTCTAAGGTCGTGCTATAATGGAATAGTCTTTCACAAACTTCCTGAAGAATCCTGTTAGACCCAAAAAGGATTGGACTGCTTTTACATTCTTAGGTACTGCAAACTGCTTTACGACAACTGTTTTATCTTTGCCAGGCCAACTCTTTCCATCTTGTACTGCGTGTCCCAAAAAGGTTATTCTGTTTAGAAGAAATTGACATTTCTTCCACTTTATACGCAAGCAGAACTTAGACGACTCAGATAATACCAACTTGAGTTTTTCAATACATTCGTTGTTCGTCTGGCCATATATTATATCATCCATATACACACGTCGGCAAAAGTATTTTGTCATCTGAAGTTTTTGACTAACATGTCTTGACATGACATGCAGCTTCGATTAACGGCATGGAACGAATGCAGCAATTAAAGAGCACAATTACAGCTATAATTGAGCAAAATGTTTTTTCAATTCCTCTTTGTGCTAAGTTTCTGCAAGTAAAAATATTGGGGAAGATGGAATTTCACAACGGCATAATTATTTTGTCATCGAGTAAATCAGTCGCTTTTATTGGCAAATTTGCAAGTGAGTGAAATATTTTCTTGTTTTTTGAATTATTACAACAAGTTACAAATATAATAATTGTTTTTACAGTTAAAATGGTTAAAACAGCTGAGCTGCAGGCTTATATTAGAACAGAAATAGTGACAAAGTTTGATTTGGGTATTTCCGTAATAAATATCGCAAAAGAATATAATTTGTCACGCCAAACTGTTTATTATCAACTAAAAAATACAAAAACACAAAAACCATCAACAATTTGCGTCGATCAGGCAGAAGTCGTAAAACAACCGAAAGCGAGGACCGTTTGATATTACGAATAATCAAAATGATCCATTAAAAACGCCGAAAATGGTTGCTTTGGAATGGAATAAGGACAAAAATCTTTCAATAAGTGAAAGAACAATACGCAGGCGGTTGAAACAACACAATTTTAATACAAATATTGCAAGAAATATCCCTTTTATCAGCCCAAGAAATAAAATTAAGAGGTTGGCCTTCGCCAAAAAGTATGTAAATAAGCCGCCTGCATTTTGGCGTAATGTTCTTTGGACTGATGAAAGTAGTTTCGAATACCATTCATCGCCTAAAAAGGTTTTTGTACGAATGGATGCAAATATTCGCAAAAAATCTATCCCCGTTCGCCAAAAAGTAAGTCATGGTGGCGGAAGTGTCATGTTTTGGGGTAGCGTGTCATTTAATGGGGTAGGAGCTTTGGTTCCTATCGAGGGTTCCATGAACCAACAAAAGAATTTAGAAACCTTGAACAATCACGCGTTTCCTTCTGGCGATAAATTGATCGGGGAAGCATTCGTGCTGCAACAGGATAACGCACCATGTCACACAAGCAAATTAATAAAACAGTTTTTGTTAGAATTTGGAGTGGAAACGCTGGATTGGCCACCCCAAAGTCCACATCTAAATATTATTGAAAATGTATGGTCATATGTAAAACATAAGCGATCTGCTGATTTAACAAGAACAAGAGATGAAACCATTATTGAAGTACAAAAATGCCTGGAAGGACATTTCAATTGATTATCTCCAAACTTTGGTTAATTCGGTAACAACACGACTCCAAAAGGTTATAAATGCAAAAGGGGGTTTTATTTTTTATTAATCTTGTGTTTAAAAACTATAAAATGAAGTTTTTGTTATATAAAAACGTTCAAAAAGAAAATGTCAAAATACATATGCCGTCCATTGAACTGCCATATGTTTAGTATAAATATAAAAAAAATACTAAATGGATACGAAAAATCCCAAATTGTAATTTTGTTATGTTATTACACAATATACTACAAATGTAAAATATAATATCTAACTATTTTCATACATTTTTTGAATTAATTGAAAAATAAAGAAAAGCATTACCATGACAAAATACTTTTGCCGACGTCTGTAAATCTGTAGAATGTCCCGTGATACAAAGTCCTGAAATATGTGGATTATAAACCTTATAAATGCCGCAGGAGTATTGCAGAATCCAAACGGCGTTCGATTAAACTCATATAAGCTTTCTTTTGTGATGAACGCAGTGTATTTCCGACTCGATTCTTCTACAGGAACGTGAAAATAGTCATTCTCTAAGTCCAACGATACAAACACATTTGCGGCTTGCAGTTTTTCGAGTACATCCTCTATCATTGGCACAGGAAAACAATCGTTGAGCACCATGCTGTTTAAGGGGGTCAACCTGTGTAAAAGCGGTATTTCAAACGCTTTTTTGGGAATTTTTATTAGGATAAATAATTTCAATACAAGAATAAGTTTAATGTTATTTTAAAGGTTTATGATTTTATTATAACTGTAAATTTTTTCAAAAGTGTAAACCGAAGGCTAATATTTATTGATGCCATTTAAAGTGACGTCCTCAAAAAAAACCAGTCGAACGCTACAGTCAGGTGCTGACTGTAGAAGGCAAAGAAAATTCTGCTTTATTTGGAAAAATTTAAAAATATAAATTTTATATTCGTATTATTTAATTCATTTGACAGACAAAAGAAAAACACATAAACAATGCAAAAGCGAATAGACAAGAAGTATAAGCATTAGATAGAGCGAGAGGACAATAAATTAATGTGAAGTTGTACAGTAGCTTAGTGGAGTGTGTGCCGGATACAAAGACCAATGATGTTGACAGTGCTCGGGTTCGATTCCTGCCGCGAACAATGTAATGTGTGACGAGTTTTCCTTTTTTCTTTCTTTTCTATTGAATAATTTAAACAACATAATAAATAAATAAATATTGGACGTTGAATACAATGGCTGTATTAGCAAGTGGTCCAACGACACCAAGCCGATGCTTGTTGCGCGCGGAACCCAAACGAAGTCCACCTCCCGCCTAACCGACCGAGAGGCACTGTCGCATAACGGACGACACGGAAACGCGGTAGAAACACGAATAGAAACGCGAATAGAAACGCGAATAGAAACGCGAATAGAAACGCGGGGAGAAGTTCTAAAAAAAAAAAGAGGCGATAGAACGCGGCATGCAAATAGGAATAGAATATCGAGGAAGATTAATACTAATTACTAATTACGTGCTAGATAGGAAAGAATTAAGGACTTCATAGCAGCGATAGTGTTAGTGCTAGCTATGACGTGTTGGAGCTTATTGTAGTCCGAACATAATACCCTGAAAGGATCATGCAGTGCATAGTTCGATCTACAATAAGGAAGTGTTAGTGGAAGGAAATAGCGAGTACTTCTGCAAGGAACAGAGAAGTGTAGCTGCCTTACCAAGGCCTCACTATCAATGTCACCTTGCATAAGGTTGTTAATAAATACGACCCCTAGCATGGTTCTGCGGTTAGTTAGGGAAGGCAGATTTAGTAGCAGAAGTCTACTATTATAGGAAGGCAGTCTCAAATTTTCATCCCAGTTAAGGCCGCGTAAGGCAAAAAGTAAGAAATTCCTCTGTACAGATTCGATGCGTTCCTTATGAATAGTGTACTGGGGACACCATACGCATGAACCGTATTCGAGAATAGGACGAACAAGTGAAACGTAAAGGGTCTTTGTAATATAAGGATCGTCGAACTCCTTAGACCATCTCTTGATAAAGCCTAGGACACCCATGGCTTTATTGACCATATTAGTTATATGACTTGAAAACTTTAGTTTTCGGTCCAACCGGACCCCCAGATCATCAACTAGGGTGATTCTTTCCAAGGCACAACCACAAAGAGTATAAGAAGCAAACTTCGGACTGGCTCGAGAGAATGTCATCAGCTTGCATTTAGAGCTGTTCAGGTTTAAGAAATTGGCACAACACCAAGAATTGAAACTATTTAGGTCGGTTTGTAAGTTTGAGTGACAGTGGTCGTCTTTAAATTGGTAGCAAAGCTTAACATCATCCGCATACATAAGAGTACGGGAGTTACGTATGACCAGGGGGAGGTCATTGATGAAAAGCGTAAAAAGTAGGGGACCAAGATGACTCCCTTGAGGAACACCAGATGTGGCATGAATTGGGTTTGAAAGGGTGGTTTTAAAGAGGACTCTTTGAGTTCTGTCAGTCAGATAGCTTACAATCCAACTAAGTAGTTTTGGTGAAAAACCTAGAAGGTCAAGCTTATGTGCCAAAAGGGAATGATTTACTGAGTCAAAAGCTTTACTGAAATCAGTATAAATAACATCAGTCTGAAGATTTTCCTGAAATCCTTTTACCACGAAGGATGTCAGCTCAAGCAAGTTTGTCGTAGTAGAACGACTTTTAATGAATCCGTGTTGAAATGGTGAGATAACGGATCTACAGAAATGTTGCAAGTGAGGAGTTATAACATTCTCGAAAAGTTTGGGTATAGCCGACAATTTAGAGATACCTCTATAATTGCTTGCATCAGACTTGCTGCCCTTTTTAAGCAAGGGAATAATGAAAGATGCCTTCCAAATGGAAGGAAAGACTGAAGTTTCTAAAGACAGCGAAAATAGTTTGAGCAATGGCTTACTTAGAGACATAGCACAGAATCGAAGTATACAAGCAGGAATACCGTCAGGGCCTGGTGAGAAGACTGGCTTTACTAAAGAGAGATCCTTTACCAATGAGCTTTCGTTTAAAAAAGGAGAGAAGATACCATTTGAACTTGGAATGTTGTATGGATAAGAGTGAGTTCTCTGTGTAGAGGGAGAATAAGTCGTTTGAAAAAACTTTGCAAACATATCGGCCATGGCTTGGTCGGTATCAGCACTAGAATTTTCAAACGTTAATTTAGTTGGAAATGCGGTAGACTTACGCTTCGTGTTAACGAAACTATAAAACTGTTTGGGGTTCTGAATAAACTGAGCCAGTAGTTTTTAAATTTTTTGGTACGAAACATATTTAATTAAGTAGAAAACTTTTATAAACTTTGCCGAATGTGTTAGAGCGGGACGCCGAAACATAAATGTGCAAATGCAGACATGCATGTATCGGCGTCCCGCTCTAACATTCGTAACTTATTGATTGTCTTAAATATTGCAAAAAACATGAGATTTAATTTTTGAAAACTATTTTTATTGATATTTAATTAAATAACTGTAGTTTTCCTTTAAGCTTATAAGAATAAAAAAAATAACCAAAAACAAAGTAATTAAAATAAAAAGTTGCACCAGCCGGCCGCGCATGGGATACGAACTCCCGCACGCAGAATCGCTGCCCGCCAACCTAACCAATAAGCCACTGCCTCAATTGTTGATCGTTCGGCAAAGTTGCATTCTGTGCTAATTCCGTTACCATTCTATGCAAATAAAAACTTTGTAAAATGCTGTATGTCCGGCGATTCGAACTTCGGTATGATGCGTAAATTAGGTTTTAATATACCATGAATTTTTTTAAATCCATGGCCTAAAAATACCGAAATTGCGTGCAAGATTCCGCTCGAACCGCTCATCTGAAACACAAATAGTAAAAAAGAATTTTATTTGTGTTTATGTTGTCGAGGTACTGACGTAGGTTTTTGATGAAATTCAAAAAATTGAATAAATGGCAGTAGATTTCATAAAAATGGATATTTTTTTTTTTTTTTCAAGAAAAAAGGCTGTAAAAATAAAAAAAAAGATACCGAAAAACCCCTACGTGAGTACCTTCATTTATCTCTGTTTATGGTTCTGTCAAAATTTCAAGTTGATCTGATGAGTAGATAATCTTTAATCCTGCACGCAAATTGCAAAAACATGGTTTCGAGAAAAACGCGTTTAAAGTTTTGAGGCAACATAACTTTGTAGTCTGGACTGTCGCATTCAGCGCCCCTGTCACGTTTGAAATAAGTCGAATTCGGGAAAAATATTTTAGGACATCATTTTTCACATCTTGAAGATGCAAGAAAAGTAAAAAAACCAGTCGAACGCTACAGTCAGGTGCTGACTGTAGAAGGCCATGAATTATTATTCCGTTATTATAATGAAAATTCTGCTTGATTTGGAAAAATTTAAAAACATAAATTTTATATTCTTATTATTCAATTCGTTTGACAGACACAAGAACACATAAACAATGCAAAAGCGAATAGACAAGAAGTATAAGCATTAGATAGAGCGAGAGGGCAATAAATTGATGTGAAGTTGTACAGTAGATTAGCGGAGTGTTTGCCGGATTCGATGACCAATGATGTTGACAGTGCTCGGGTTCGATTCCTGCCGCGAACAATGTAATGTGTGACGAGTTTTCATTTTTCTCTTTCTTTTCTATTGAATAATTTAAACAACATAACAGTAGTTTTTAAATTTTTTGGTACGAAACATATTTAATTAAGTAAAAAACTTTTATAAACTTTGATTGTCTTAAATATTGCAAAAATAACATGAGTTTTAATTTTTGAAAACTATTTTTATTGATATTTAATTAAATAACTTTGGTTTTCTTTAAACTTATAAGAATAAAAAAATAACCCAAAAGCAAGTAATTAAAATAAAATGTTGCACCAGCCGGCCCCGCGCATGGGAATCGAACTCTCGTACGCAGGACCGCACCCCTGTCCGCCACTCTAACCACTAAGCCACTGCCTCATTTGTTGACCGGTCGGCAAAGTTGCATTCTGAGCTAATTCTGTTACCATTCTATGCAAAAAAAAAGTTTTGTAAATGCTGTGTGTCCGACGATTCGAACTTCGGTATGATGCGTAAATTAGGTCTTAAGTATACGTTCAAATTGTGTTTTATTCGGATCATATCTCACTTATTTTTAGTCCGATTTAAAACACCCGTGGCAATGTATTTGTTTTGTGAGATGTACAACTTTGGTTGTTGGGTATATATTGTGTATATTAAATTGTTATTACTTATTTACAAAGGCGGGAAGGGGCGTGGCCAAATTTCAAAAAAAAACTTTGAAACACTGCAACATACACGGATGTTGTCACAAAATTTGAAGACTCTAGCTCTTATAGTTTCTGAGATCCAGGTGTTCATACAGACAGACAGACAGACAGACAGACAGACAGACGGACAGACAGACATGGCTCAATCGACTCGGCTGTTGATACTGATTCAGAATATATATAGTTTACGGGGTCGGAGATGCCTCCTTCTGCCTGTTACGCACATTTGCGTTCCGACAAACACAGTAGTCCATGAATTTTTTTAAAATCCATGGCCTAAAAAATCGATTTTTCGAAAATATTACACAGGTTGACCCCCTTAACTGACGATAGTCAATACAGATTCTGTATGTGGCGTCTTTTTTCTTCACAACGACAGTTCGGCTGGCGAAGCTTGATGTAGATGGTCGAACGATTCCTTCTTTCAACCACTCGTCGACTTGGTTGTTAACGGCTTTGACTTCGACTGGAGGATGACGAGTTGGTTGATGACGAAACGGTTTAATATTCTCATCCGGCGTTTGTCATCCTTGCGAACTTGCACTAAATTTACTGACTGTGGGCAACTCGTTGAAATATGGCCAGAAGCACCACATTTGAAGCACTTCACTCCAACGTTGCAATCTTTCTTCATATCCACAATTAAAGCACCGAGCTGCCTTCTAATTGTTGTTGTTATTCGCTGGCCGCCACTATGTTGTTTCTCTGTCGCGCTCTTATCAACCAGTTCAAAATATTCATACCGCTCTTTGAGTTCATCATAAGTTGTACAAGCGTGCATTATGAACTTGTATTCGTTTTTGATGATCAGTCCTTTAACAGTATAACGAATTACAGACTTTGTTTCAACATTTCCTAGTGCGGCTATTTTCTTCATTTGCAGAACGTATTCATGAAAACTCTCTGTTTGTAATTTCTTCCTATTTACCAGATTTTCATGTACTTCTGCACTTCCCATTATTTGTTTAAATTCACTCAACAGCGCAGCTTTCAATTCATCATACGATCCTACCAACTCCCGATTCTAAGAACAGCTGTGCTGTTTTTGTCATCTTTGACCGCGCTTGAGCATATTTTTGCCTCTCGTCTAATCCATACGCGTCAGCATTATCCGAAATTTTCAATCCAATTTTGACCGGCACCGTCTCGCCGTCAAAATCTTCCACAACATTTCCAAAGCATTCACCTGAGACTTTTGGCGTATATGCACAAACCTTATCAGCTTGAATTTTCAGACTTAATAATTGAATAAATTGCTGCAACTGATCTTGATTTTCATCATTTCCCTTTCTTCTTCTTGTGCTTGTCTTCGTGTATTTATTTGTCGCGACGTTTTTGGTGTTTCACCGTTATCTAGCATTGTCTCTTTTCTTACCCTTTTTGGCAGTCGCTTTCGAGCGCGACGCACTTGGCATTTGTCTCGCCGTCTTTAACCGTTACTTTTCTTGAAATTGTGCGTTGCGGCGCCAACACACACACACAAACGAAATTTAAGTTTTTGACGCTATTTCACCACGACGCAATGTTTTTGCACAGACCGTTTCACATTTCTTCACATGTCATTTACGCGCTGCATTTAAGTTTTTAGTAATGTTTGTTCAGCGGTTGAGTCCCCCAAATGTAATATTTATTATTATTAACGATAATTGTAGTACAAAGAATAGTACAAATAAAAAGTTTCTTCTTTTTACAAACTTGACCGTCTTAATTTCGCGACTCTACGACAACCTTTATTGTTGAAAATGCAAAAGTCACATACATACAATGTGTTGTGTGTATTGATGAGTGGTGAAATCAAGGAGATCTTGAAAGGAGTGAACGCACTTTGCTATTGTTCTCTCTCACTCAGTTGTTGCTGCAACTCACCACAGTAATTATTCATTAGCTTGCAGACGACGAGAGCGTGCGGTTGTGTCAATAAAAAGATCATATAAAACGAAGAATAATAAAGTGTTTTTACTGTTTGGCTGATGGGCTGGTTGGAATATTATTTCCATAGGTTATGGGCCCAGTCACATTTGCAGCCAAATTGTGAAATACTTTGATTGTACAAATAAGAATAATTAAAACAATGAAAAGTGAACTACATATTTAAATATATGTGTATAAGTGCATATACGTTTTTCTGAAGTGCATATGTATGTATGTATAACAGTGCACAAAATCGACGAACATTTTTGACATGTGTGCAAGTGTTAGAGCAGTATAGCAACAAAAAGTGATTCTAAGAAGTGCAAAGGAAAAAGAGAAACGAAGAAAGGGAACAGTTAGTTTTTCTTTTGCTGCGACGCGTGTTTAAAAAAAATCAGAAAAGATATGGATAAAGGAAAAAGGAATATAAAACCGTTTAACGGTGAAAAATATTCAATTTGGAAGTTTCGTGTAAGGGCGTTGTTAGAAGAAAACGATTTGTTAAGTGTAATTGATAAAGAACAAGCAGAAATAAATGAGGAAGTAAAACGGGCAGAAAGAAATGCAAAGGGCCTGATAATAGAATATTTAAGTGATTCCTTCTTAAGTTTTTCCAACAATGGAAATACGGCTAAAGAGATTTTTGATAAACTAGATACTATTTACGAGCGCAAAAGCTTGGCATCTCAACTTTCATTACGTAAACAATTATCCTCTTTTGAATTCAATGGTGATATTCCGCTAGTGAACCATTTTTATTTATTTGATGATTTAATAACCTGAGTTAGTTGCGGTAGGAGCAAAGGTAGACGATGGATAAAATTGCTCACTCATTTTTACACTTTCGACTAGCTATGAAGGAGTAATTACAGCTATCGAAACCCTCTCTGAGAGCAATTTAACATTAGACCCGTGAAGACACGACTACTCGATCATGAAATAAGGTTAAAAGGTGTTAATAAAGACACCAGTGCTAAAGTGCTACAGGCAATAGGCAATCGAGACCCCAGAGATAATACAAACAAAAACAAAGCAATGAAATCTACAAAGAAACCGTTTAAGAATAAGTCTAAACTCAAATGTTTTCATTGTAAGAAAAGAGGCACATAAAGAAAGATTGGTTTTAGGCCATGGATTTTAAAAAAATTCATGGACTACTGTGTTTGTTTCGGAACGCAAATGTGCGTAACAGGCAGAAGGAGGCATCTCCGACCCCGTAAACTATATATATTCTGAATCAGTATCAACAGCCGAGTCGATTGAACCATGTCTGTCCGTCCGTCTGTCTGTCTGTCTGTCTGTCTGTCTGTCTGTCTGTCTGTCTGTCTGTATGAACACTTGGATCTCAGAAACTATAAGAGCTAGAGTCTTCAAATCTTGTGACAACATCCGTGTATGTTGCAGTGTTTCAAAGTTTTTGAAATTTGGCCACGCCCCCTGTCGCCTTTGTAAATCAGTAATAACAATTTAATATACACAATATACACCTAACAACCAAAGTTGTACGTCTCACATAACAATACATTGCCACCTAGTTTACGTATCATACCGAAGTTCGAATCGTCGGACAGACAGCAGTTTACAAAACTTTTTATTTGCATAGAATGGTAACAGAATTAGCTCAGAATGCAACTTTGTCAGATCTCATCATCAAATGAGGCAGTGGCGGGTTAGAGTGGCGGACAGGGGTGCGGTCCTGCGTACGAGAGTTCGATTCCCCATGCGCGGGGCCGGCTGGTGCAAGATTTTATTTTAATTACTTTTTTTGTTATTTTTTTATTCTTATAAGATAAAGAAAACCAAAGTTATTTAATTAAATATCAATAAAAATAGTTTTCAAAAATTAAAACTCATGTTATTTTTGCAATATTTAAGACAATCAATAACTTACGAATGTTAGAGCCGAAACATGCATGCAAAATATTTAAAAACTATTGTTATGTTGCTGTTTAAATTATTTAATAGAAAAGAAAGAAAAAAGGAAAACTCGTCACACATTGATCGCGGCAGGAATCGAAACCTCGAGCACTGTCAACATCATTGGTCTTCAACCGGCAAACACCCTGCTAATCTACGCCGTACAACTACACATCACTCAATTGCCCTCTCGCCTATCTAATGCTTATACTTCTTGTCTATTCGCTTTTCTACTGTTTATGTGTTCTTCTTTTGTGTCTGTCAAACGAATTGAATAATAAGAATATAAAATTTATGTTTTTAAATTTTTCCAAATAAAGCAGAATTCTTCATTATAAATAACGGAATAATAATCCATGGCCTTCACAGTCAGCACCTGACTGTAGCGTTCGACTGGTTTCTCAAAAAGGCAGGCAGAAAACCAGAATGTTCCGGCTGAAAAAATGTTAGAGAGAGACTGGCTCAGATGGCGACGGAAAGGCAGGCAGAACGTGCGTTTGCTTTTTTGACGAATGCAGAAGCTAAAGAGAAACAGAATCAGAAGATGGCAACGCCGCGAAAATTGGCTTTTATGGTGAAATTAGGAAATAACATTGAAAAGCCAGATGAAGTAAATTTTATATTAGATTCGGGGGCATCAGATCAAACTTAATAAATGTAATACTCGTATAAATTCCTTATTTTCTGAGTATGAGAATTTAAATTTAAATGTGGCGATAGAGATCGCGGGCAAAGCGTGGAGAATTTGTCCATGCTACTGCGAAAGGACTGGTTGAACTTAGTAATCTCTGCTTGCTATTGTATGGAAATCCCGCACAATTCTTTCTATCTGTGCAGAAACTGCTAGATGCTGGAATGACAGTCGAGTTTAATCCAGATGGCATTAAAGTAATCAAGAACGGTAACTTGGTATTTTGAAGGGCCATATGTGAGTATAATGTATCGACTGTAAAATTTAACTTAAACAGTCAAGTTTACAGCATCTGCAATTTCAAACGTTGCAGAATATCGCTTGTGGCAGAAAGATTGGGCTCATATTAGTGTTTCAAAATTCGTAGAGATTAAACGAGATGGCTTGTTTGAGGATGGTGAACTTATTAAAAATGTACAAGTTAATTGCAATGAATTATGTGAGGCGTGTATTAACGAAAGCAGTCTAGACCAAAGTTTGAAAAACCAAAAAACAAAGAAAATATTGAACGTCCACTATTTGTAATTCATTCTGATGTATGTGGTCCGATTACACCGTCAACTATTGATAATAAAAACTACTATGTAGTATTTATTGATCAATACACACATTACTGTGTGACGTATTTAATAACATATAAATCTGACCGGTTCTTTGTGTTTGGAAGATTTTGTAGCAAAGAGCGAGGCCTATTTCAATTTAAAAATGGTAAATCTATATATTGATGACGTCAGGGAATATCTCTAATGAAATGCGTGAATATTGTGTTGAAAAAGGTATCAGCTATCATTTAACGGTTCCTCATACCCCACAACTAAATGGTGTTGCAGAGCGGATGATTAGAACAATCACTGGAAAAGCTCGCTCTATGATTAACTGTGTTAATCTAAATAAATAAATTTTGGGGTGAAGCTGTTTTAACAGCGACATACTTAATTAACAGGTCCCCAAGTAGAGCTGTGGCATAAAAAAAGAGATGTGGCATAAAAGAAGCCAGTATTGAAATATCTAAAGATATTTCGGTCGACAGTATATGCACTAAATAAAGTGCGAAAACGAAAGTTTGACGAGAAATCGATCAAGACTATACTTGTCGGATATGAACCAAATGGCTATTAGTTGTGGAATGAGAACTCGAGAAAAAATATGACAGCTAGAGATGTAGTGGTGGATGAAACAAACATGAAATCTATGACTTCAAATGAAAATGACTCTGTTATAAAACATGATGTTTTTTGGATCAATATGGTGATTCTCCAATTGAAGAGAATGAAGAGTCTAATTTTCCATTGCAGGAAAATTGTGAATCTACGGATTCAAAGTCTGCTAAAAATCTAAATAAAAATTCCACTTGTCTCGAGAATACCGATCCAGTAGTTGAAACTGGTGATAAGATAAAAAGAAAATGAAAATCAAGAACAAATAAGACGCAGTAGAGAGAATTAAAGATAAACCAAAATTATCCCATAGATTTTTAGAAAAGTGTCTAATGAATACCCAAATTTGTTTAAATGATATTCCTAATACATATGAGAGATAAAATCTCGTGATG
Source organism: Zaprionus africanus (assembly GCA_018151435.1). Classification (NCBI taxonomy): domain Eukaryota; kingdom Metazoa; phylum Arthropoda; class Insecta; order Diptera; family Drosophilidae; genus Zaprionus; species Zaprionus africanus. Next base: position 13,310 of record JAECXB010001446.1, read on the forward strand.
ACAAGTTGCTTAATGGGGGAGAATGCCATTGA